>JALLOT010000270.1:0-22805 GCA_036939595.1 Thalassiosira livingstoniorum | reverse complement strand
ATGCTTCACAAAACAGAGGTAGATTGGTTGTAACTTTAACTTGACCAAAGTACAACAAGTTTAAATTGCAATAATTGTCAGCACATTTTTTTTATGAAACTGAAAAGTGAGTGTTCAATATTGTTCAAAAATATTTATTTAGCGTGACAGGAGTAGTATTCATGAATTTTACGGAGCAAAAGACATGAACAGAATACAAAGTAGAACTCACAAGGGAATTAATACACAGGCTGTGATTTCTGAAATATTACCAATACGTAGGTGGGAATTCAAGAAAATCGATACCGTGTGTATAAATTCCTAACGTAAGAAAATTTATGTAGGCTTAAGGACTTAAGTTAAGTCGTTGAACCCTGTGCATTGATTCCTATGTGAAACATCGGGGGACTTAGCACCATCAGCACGCACAGATTGAAAGGAGTCAAAAGCAGTCAAAAGCTAAATGAAAATTGGCACTTTTGGGTCTCCTCTTGATGCACTTTTTCACACTCTCAAGGGGAAAAAAATCACGACGAGAATGGCGCACAACAACGGAAACGGCAGATCGCTGAACGGTGAACGGCGTCAGCTTTTAGATAGTTCGACAATGTTATGATCTTACACTTCTTGGTACTGACACCAGCAGCGGCACAACAGACTTCGACCCGGCAACGCCTCGCTCTCCCGAACTATCTTACTACTTACCTACCTAGGTACTCGCTACTCACCTAGTTACCACCTACCTACCTCCATGTCTTCCAACCACTCCACATGCCACGTCGACACTGCCGGTGCCAAGTCGTCCTCCAATGACGACAATGCCGACGGTGCCGACCCGATCAAGAAAGGAACCAACGGAACGGCCAATGAGGGAAATAAGGGCAAGGACAAGAACGGCAGGAGATTTGGTCAGAAGAAACCACCATTGCCAATGGCATCTCTGCCCGAAGTATTTTCCTTCTGTTGTCATCGGCCCCACTCCAACGCTACTATTGCTACTACTGCTACTGCCGCAGCCGTCACAAATTCCACAACTGCCACAACTCCCACAACTGCCACAACCACCACCCTCCTCCACTCTCCACCCCCCCGAACCCTCCCCTGCCTCCTCTTGGGCCTCTCCTCCGCCTTCCTCACCGGATGCGTGTATCCCGCCATGGCATTTTATTTGGCACGAACGTTTGAAACGTTTGCGGTGGTCTTTCGAGCGGGGAATTCGTTCATGGATGGGATTCGAGAGATTGCGTATGCCTTTATGGTGTTGGGGTGCGTGTGGATAGGTTTGGATTTGGGTGGATTTCCTTTTTGTTTTTTACTTTGATATAGTGTGTGGGTGTTGAGCTATGATTTGTAGTTATTGGACTTGGATTGGTTGATTTTATGCAGATCTTCTTGCTGGGTGTGGATTGTTTGAAAGGAAAGGCTTTCTTCGATGATTAGAGTTTTAGAGGATCACTACAATCATCAATGGGCTTTCTTGTGATAGGTATGCTTCATTTTGGGGTATCTTTTGACACAGAAATGAGTTGAGGAAAGTAGGACAAGAAGAACTTGCCAAGAAAGGCAATGGTGAAAATTTGAACTTCTCTTTTGCAAAGATACGATTTAAATTCGTGAGGCTCTAGAAATGAAGAATAATAAATTCGAATGCGAATTAAGTTCTTGTCGGCGTCGTGGAAATATGGATGTGGGGGATTTTCAGACCTTTGGAATGAAATCTGTTTTAAGCTTTTCAACAGTTGCCAGCTATGTATTCATCTCACCCTTTTCTCTCTCACTGCAAATCATATGATCCATTTCCAAAATGAAATCCACGACGGACAAACATGTTAATAAACACAGGGTGATTGTATTCATCTCCATGTCGTGCCAAAATACCCTCCTCGACATTGCCGCCACCGACATGACCCATGCTTTTCAAAAGACGTATTTCTCCCTCCTTCTTCATCAGGACCCGACCTATTTCGATTTGACCGACGTCTCTGGAGCTGCTGGAATGATTACTCAAAGTGGAAGAAAGTTTCAAAAGGGAGTGGGAAGGAAGTTGGGCGAAGGTGCGCTTCTCGCTTCTAGTCCATTCAAATGACAATCATCCCATCATTATTCAATTTGAGTCTGGAACAATTGTCGGCCGTGATTCACTATTCACTACTACTCAAATTATTTCAGGATTTCAATTCCTCACAACCATTGTGGGAGGTCTCGTCTACGCATTTTACTCCTCGTGGAAAGTCAGTCTGATCGTATTAACCACCCTTCCCGCCGTGTCCCTGTCGACCATGTTTCTCATGAAAATGACCGCCACTCAATCCGCCGCCTCCGCCGAAGGCTACCGCCGCGCGGGAGACATTGCCCACACGGCATTGAGCAACATTCGAACTGTGTTGAGTTTGAATGCCGTGGAAGTCACATTGGAGAAATACGAGGCGGCTACGAACGAAGCGTATGATACCGCAGCGAAACGAGAATGGGCTTTGGGATGTGCCAATGGAGCTGTGAATGCAAGTCTTTTGTTGGGGGATGTGGCCATTACTTTGTTTGGGATGTGGTTGATCTATGATGCTGTGGGTAACACGGGGTGTGACCCCTCGAATACTGTGACAATCAACGAGCCTTGTCCTACTACTGGGACAGAGGTGTTTGGGAGTATGGCGGGGATTATGTTTGCGGCTATGGGGATGCCACAGATCAGTGCTGCTTTGGAAGCTTTGATGGGGGCAAGGGCAGCAGCGTATCCTTTGTTCGTGTTGAAAAAGAGATGTGATGGGATTTACGATGATCCTTTGGATTTGAGCTTTTTGAAAGGGAAAGAGGGCGAATCGATTGGCCGCACAGCTCAGACTACTGCCAGTGCCATCGATGAGAGCAAAGGGAGGAAAAATGGCAAAAATAGACACGAAGATAGGCCTCTTGATGAACTAGAGACTACCTACCACAAAAAGTGTGTTCCTGCGTCCATGATGCCACCCTATGTGATCCAGTCATCTTCAGTGGGAGGACTGTATCCTTCGTTTTGCAACGGCACGATCGATTTTTGCAATGTTTCCTTCTCGTATCCATCCAGGCCCCAAGTCAAAGTATTGGACCGGCTTTCGCTACACATAGGCAGTGGCAAAACTGTTGCCATAGTTGGCCGCTCAGGCTGTGGCAAGAGCTCCATGATTCAACTGTTGGAACGATTTTACGATGTCGACAAAGATGATGGAGGAGATATCGAAGCGGGGAGGGAAAGAGGCGGAATTAAGCTGAATGGAGTTGATCTTAGAGATCTGAATGTGAAATGGCTCAGAAATCAAATTGGATTAGTTTCTCAAGAACCAAAGCTATTTAACCGTAGTATCAGGGACAACATTGCGTATGGATTGATGGGATCGGACGAATGGCGACAACCAACCCAACAGGAGATCGAAGAAGCCGCCAAGATGGCCAATGCTCATGACTTCATTTGCGAATTCCCAAACGGGTATGATACTTGTGTGGGGGATTCTGGAGCTCAATTGGTGAGAGTTATTCTTGATCCCCCGTTATTATGATGGAGAATAAATAACTCACAGTGCTGTAATGCTTTCGTCCCGTGTAAGAGCGGAGGCCAAAAGCAGAGGATTGCCATTGCAAGGTGAATTTCTTTTTCGTCACTTTGCTTCTCTAGTTCACTGTGAAAATTCTAACCATTGAATTCGTTGTTTTCTCGTTAGAGCTCTTTTGCGTCGCCCCAAAATTCTTTTGCTTGACGAGGCAACCAGTGCGCTTGACACTGAGAGCGAACGAGTAGTGCAAGGAGGTACGCCGTGTAATGTGTAATGCATCATTGAAAGATTGAAAACTCTTGCTCTTCAAACCGCTGATCGATCATCTGCGTTTCACTTCTTTCCATACACCAAAAAGCTTTGGACCAGCTGATTTCCAAAAATCGTTCAAATGATGAACAATCGCGCATGACTACAATTATCGTTGCTCACAGAATTTCAACAATAATAAATTCAGATCTAATTGCTGTTGTTGAAAAGGGAAAGATTGTGGAGAAGGGCACTCATCAGGAGGTGATTTTAATTTGTTTTTTTTTGAACAGTCACACCGGAATTTCAGCACGTTCCAATTTATTGAATTTATTTGTGTCATTTCTCGTTTCAGCTCATGTCAATAAAAGGAGGCTCATATCTTGCTCTCGTCGAAGCACAACTCTCTACAAACATTGAATCTCAGCCTAAGGCGGACAAGGAGAAACACGGGATCAATATAGGCGATGAAGATCGAAGAACAAGCGTCTGTATAAGATCTAATGATACCAGGATGAAATCTTCATCTAACCAACTCGTCCTTAAGGATGTTCACTTCCATTACCCAACTCGTCCCATGAGAACGATTTTTAGAGGAATTAATCTTGCCGTGAGAAGAGGAGAGACATTGGCCTTGGTCGGCCCATCAGGGCATGGTGAGTGGTCAAAATATTGTGTTGAATAAGAATCAGATTTACCTCTGTGCAAAATTTAACTCTTTAAACTTCCTCAGGAAAAAGCACCATCATGCACCTAATTGAAAGGTTCTATGATCCTACATCAGGCTCTATTGAGTTTGAAGGCCGTAATTTGAAAAGTCTCAACATCAAGTATTACAGAAGTCAAATTGGTTCTGTGTCCCAAGAGCCTACACTCTTCAACGACACTGTTGCTGCAAACATCAAATTCGGTAAACCTGATGCAACGGATGAGGAAATGTATGAGGCGGCAAAGATAGCCAATGCTCACAATTTCATCACTGAATTTCCAGACGGCTACAATACCCAGCTTGGAGAGACTGCATTGATGGTATCAGGTGGTCAGAAACAGGTATGCCAGAAAAGTATCTATTGACTACTATGTCGGCCTTTTCAGAAGTATTTTAGTCACACGCATTTTACTTCAATGTCGCTTCAGCGCATAGCAATCGCTAGGGCGATCATTAGAAAACCCAAAGTTCTTCTTCTTGACGAAGCAACAAGTGCTTTGGACACTGCATCAGAAAAAGTTGTACAAGAAGCTCTCGACAGTAAGAATTGAGTTGATTCGTTTCTCTTTCCGTCGTTTTGTTTCTCAAAAATTACCGTCATGCCAAATCTCCGTAGGGATCATGGCGGTTGATCATGTGACAACAATTGTCATCGCACATCGTCTTAGTACAATCAAGAACGCAGATAGAATAGCATACATCGGTAAGTCCTATTGTTTAGAATTGAAAATCAATTCATATCATTGCCGCTTCATCACTCAGCGGATCCATCTACGCTCTTGTCGCTTATGGAATAGGGGATGGCAAGGTCAGAGAAATAGGAACACACGATGAATTAATGGAAGACCCAGACAGCAAATACAGGAGACTTCAAGAGTTGCATCACATCGAAATCGACCATGGTAAAGGGGATTTTGTAGCGACCACCAATTCTTCCTCACAGAGCAATTCCGCAGCGGGAGTAAATTTCAATGACAGCAACATTTTGTGCAACGAAGAAGGAAACGACGAAGAAAGAAGAAAGAGTAATGCTTCCAAAGCACGTGCACTCGCCAAGGACGACTGGGGCTTGTTGATGATAGGTTGCGTTGGAAGTGTGATTTCAGGCCTCATGTTGCCTGGTGCGTGAACGTGTTGTGTTAGGTATAATTAGTTCTTTTTGCAGTTTCTCATTTATTTGAAAAATCCTTACAGGTTGGGGAATTGTATTCGCCTACGTGATAGAATACTTGTACTATCCAGGTAAGTGGGTAGTGTTTTTTGATTTCCTTCTCTTGTTTAGATTCGGCCCCACTCCAACTGTCCTATCCGTGTTTCTTTCCTTCGTTAATGAAGTTCTTCCATGTGACGAAGAACTTGGAATAGCGCCCCCGCCTCAATACGGGACATGCGAAGACTACTGGAATTCTGTAAAAAATGAAATGCAGCAAATTTCATTTAAGCTCACGTATAGCTTGCTTGGAATTATTTCTTTAACTGTGATAGGGAGCATTGTGGTAAATGATGTGTTCTTCGTTTGTCTGTTAATTTTTTAAGTTTGATATCAATTGACTTTTCTCCTTGAAATCTACTTTCAATTCAGATGTACTATGGTATTGGTGCGTGGCAATGTTTGCTGTTCCATTTTCCACAAAAAGATCAAAACTAAACGCACTGTCCTCAATTTCATTTTTCAATTACTAGGTACTGCAAGCGAGAAACTGAACAAACGACTTAGAGACGCTGCATTCAAGAGCCTTCTCAGGCAAGAAGTGGCCTATTTTGACTTCCATAATATTTCAAGTTTAACATCTTCCTTGTCGGATGATGTAGGGATGATTCATAGTTTTTCAGGTCAGCCACTACGTCAACTTGCATTGAGTTTGTCCAGCGTGCTTGTTGGCGTCGTCGTATCATTTGTATACATGTGGCCCTTTGCTTTAGTGTGCCTTGGTATAATTCCATTGATGGGATTTGGTGCTGAGATGGAAATTAGNATGGAAATTAGGATGTATTTGGGTGAAGATGAAACTGATTTAAAAGAAGAGGAAAATTCACCAGGGGCTATTGCTGTCGAGTCGCTCCTCAACATAAAAATGGTTGCTTCTCTTTCACTTGAGAATATTTTGTTGAGTGACTATGATGAAGCTTTGACCAAGAGAGATCCGCAAATTGTCATGTCGAGCATGAAGAAAGGAAGCGTTGTCAGCTTAGGGCAGTTCATTCAATTCTGGTATGTTCGTATGGTTCATCATTCTTTGTACACCTTACTTTCATATGAAATTTACTGTATGTGCGATACGAAAATTCCAATGCATCAGGGGCATGGCACTTATGTTTTGGTGGGGTGGTACGTATTTTGATCGAACGAGATATTCGTTTAACTAACTTTTTTAAAATTTTGCTTGATTACTTTTTCGTGCCATCCTGTGTGACTTTTATACCGATAACCTGAAAGGATGGTTGCTATGGAATTATTCCCAAATCTTCGAGTACCGAGATTTCCTTGTCTCTGCGCTTTCGCTGTTGAACTCGTTCACTGGCCTTGGAATGGCTGCTCAAGGAGCAACCAATAGGGACGAGGCCTTTGCTGCAGCAGGCAGGATACTTCGAATAATTGAGCGCCGAAGTGTGATTGACCCACTAAGCGAAGAGGGATATAAAGCTGAGACTGCAATATGAAGTTTATAATTTAATCAGAGCTACCTATGCAAGACGACACCCCCTAAAGAAAATCATGCGTACTTGATCTCATTGCATTATCCGTAGATAAAATGCTTTGGTATTTTGAGTCTCATGGACTGTGCTGATGCACTCAACATCTACTTGGACATTCAAAGAATGTTGCAGCCTTTGAATTCGACACCATACAACAAGACAGCAGCAGACTCAAGATCTAACACCTCAACAGGAGGGGAATTGGAGCTTTCATCTTTTTTCATAGCTGGCGTAGGAGGTGCTTCACCCTTCAAACGTGTAACTTCATCGGTTGCTGGTTTTGGAGTGACTTCAACAGGGCCTGTCATGTTGGTTGAGACTCGATGCTGGATGCAAACTGCACGAAAGAACAAGAAATAGAGCAGCAACAATATCGAAAGATCTGATCTTGGTATTTTGTAGATGTAATTGGAGATTGCAAAGGCTGGACTGAATTTATTATCTAGAGAGAGAAAGTTTGTGAGAACTTTGAATTACTACTACTACTACTACTACTCTCTCTAGAGCACATTATTTAATAGATAGAGAGTTAGAGCCTTCTGTTTGTAGTAAGTAGTATGGTACAACATCATAAGCTGGGCTATTCTTCACGTTCACCAGTTGCATGCGTGCTCTGAATGGTGTTCGCGTTCGTTGATTGAATTCAATCGCGGCAGCTGCGATCTACAAGCCTTCTGTTTGTACAACATCATTATTATTAATAAAACAATAAGTGCTTATTTAAACCGAAAACTGGCTCAGTGAGGAGCTAAGTAGGTAGAGTAGCTCTCTTAAAATTTGCATTACTCTAGGTTCTCTGTTTGCTGGGCTGCTGGGCTATTCACATTCACCAGTTGCATGCATGCTGCCTGGTGTTTGCATTTGTAGATTGAATTCAATCCCAGCAGCTGTGATCTACACCTTACACTTATAAGGCAGATCTGTCTCAGTTCTAATCTTTCCCTGGTTCTTCTGTATCATAAAAAAATGATCTTTGGGTTAAAAAGATTAGTATCAACTAGTAACTATCATTTTTCATAAGTAGAAAACAATAAAAGTTGTGGGCTTACTAGACTGTAAAATATATTCACACTTCTCAGTAATTCAACTCTTATTTTTTTAATTATCATTATGGTGTTGAAGAACAATTATTTTCATTGTTGTTACCAAAGTTTACTATCATCTGGAACTGTGAAAGTGAAACCAAGTATGTTTTGTATTAAACATGTTTGTTGATCAAAAACATATATCAGTTCACAGGCTTACTGGTAGAAAAATAATCTAGACTGTCAAATGTAGTCACACTTTTCTGTAATTCAACTCTTATTCTTTTCTTTATCATTATGGCATTTTAGAATGATTACTCCAGAAAAAATAACAGCTGTCATCTTGCTTAATTTTTAGTATTTGTTACTTAGTTTGTAGTTACTTCATAATACTGCTTGTTATTTCTTAATATTTCTTAATGCTTCTTAATACTTCTTAATAGTTTTTTGTTAGTGATTTTACAGGTAATAATATGTTGTCGCCATTGTCGCCATGGCATCATTTGAAATGAATGCTGTTGACGCCTCTCATTGACCACCATGGCCCACAGACCACCTCAACATGCCCGTCCATGATCTGAAGACACACTATACAACCTATTATTCACTTGCAGTCAGATAGCAGTTCCACAAATTGTGGAATTTCATGATGAACTGACTTTGTTGTTTTTCCTGTATTATAACTTTTAGCTTATCCCCTGGGTGGGGCTGGTCAAATTATACCATTAGGTAAGAGAATAGAATTAAATTGCAGCAGCAATTCCTAAAAAGGTGGAAATCAATGATGAATGTACTTGATTGATGTTATTGTACTACAATGAAATTATACCTCCAGGAAGAGCTAACCAAATTACAAACAGGGAAGAGAATAGAATCAAATACCAACAATGATCCCATACATCATAGATTTTCATGACTGACATCTATTGATCACTGATATTAATTTCTTGGGTAACAGGAACATTGTTATTAAGAATATGGCACTTTTTGTTTTCACACATGTTGAAGGTCCTAGTCGAATGGCCTTTGAGAATATAATAATTCCTTGGAAAGCACTAAGGTGAAAAAAGAAAGATATTAAGTTAGTTGTATTGAATAGATGCATAGTACCTAGACTATGTGAAATTGATGCCACTTTGGACTATATCAAAAAACAAATTCTTTTGGACTAAAGCATAGAATGTTGTAACTATGCAATGCATAAATTTTTTTTGTTTGTTAAATCTAATTCAACTAATTGAAAAGACATCACTTTTATTGATTATGCAAAATATCCTCCAATTTTTACAAATGTTGGTATGGGGCATTTTGATGAGGAAGAAATTGAGGACAATTTTGAAGGTCATGCCTTCCCACGGGGTGTCATTGGGTCCAAAGATGATGTCTTGCTAGAGCATGATATTGGTGTCCACAGGGGCTCTAGTGCCCAGTATCTCTGCTGGGGGGTGATTTTGGAGTATGGATGGGAGGAGGTGGGGATTGAGTGAGAGGTTAAGAGTGAGTTTGAATTCAAGCACATGGAAGTCATAAAAAAGTGAATTGTCCATTGAACACATGTTTAGAAGCTGGTGGATGGAAAAGATACCAGGGTCAATCCAAAGGGGATTCAAATGGATGCCAATTCCAGTTCCAATTTTTTTATCACAATATCTCAGCTTGTGCTGTCCTGTTTCCAGGACCTTGGAATCCAACAATTGACAAAAGGTGCCCCAAAATGTCAAGTGACAAATGTCATATGAACAAGGATTCCTCCCATGCTCAAAATGGCCAGCCAAACCTGAATTCAATTTCCTTCAGTTAACAATACCAAAAACTTCAAGTTCATCCATCAGACATGAATACCAATGTTATTGGAAGTCATCAGTCTCAAAGTGACTTCTGCTTAGTGTATTTATTTAGACAGATAATATTCTTTCTAATTTTTATTGAAAACAACTACAATAAAGTAAGGTACTATCATATAACCTATGGTGTCTTCTACAGTCTACTGCACATAAATCAGTTGTCCCTTTAACTAAATATATTTAAAAGTATCATATGCAGATCCCACTTGGGATGATTCCCAGTTACCGTAGCTGGACAGACACTAATTTTCCATAAAATAAGCACCTAAGTTTTACCTTCTCCATGGGCTCTTTAGCATAGGTGCTCATTACGGAAATAAAGATTAACAATCTAAAACTATAATGCACATGTCTTGTGTTGCTTGAGAGCAACTACCAGACACAAGAATTCCTTTTTTACTTATCTAAAAAAATGGTAGTTCCACTAATGTTTTGCTGTTAGTAATGATAGTCCATGATGGACCAAACTCTTTTATCAATCTTGTTGTGATTATTTGGCAGTGAAGGGGAAACGTAGCAGTTCTCAGAAATGGGCAACGAATCTCATTGGCAAAATTCTAGGTATCACACATGCTCAATGGTGCCTTGGAAATGAGGTAGTCCACCAACCTCTTGAAGGTATATGTACCATGAAAGAACAGGAAGCCATCTTTGAACAAATGGCAGAACTCATTAATACTGACCCATTGGACCTCCTGGAGGATCATTGGTTTAAAAAGTTTTTGTTTTATTTTATTTTTGAAAATAAGATATATCGTTTGAAAAATGATATGTGTTTCTCATTTTGATTGGTTTTGAATTAAATTTTAATGTGTTTATTAGTGTGAGTGGAGGTTTGAGTACATACCATTTTGTTTTAGGGAAATAGTTGAAATCACTTTGGCCAGGAAAAAGCTCAAGAAATGACCATGGCACAGAAAAATGGGAACGGTACGAAAAAAATGTCCATAGCAATGAAAAATGTTCATATGGTACCGACAATGTCATGTGGCACTGTCAATGCCATTCCTGGTAATGTAAGTGCCATATGGAAAAACCCTTTTCAAAGAAAACAATGGAATGGCATAGCGCACTGTTCCACAGAAGAAAGTTGCTGAATACCATGTCATTGGTCACGAGTAGTTCAAAGGCCTTTCTGTTTTTGACAAAATAGCTATCTTAAAATATTTTTGTTAAAAAAACAAGAGGGACATTATTGAGAAAAGAAACTCACAGATTGTAATGTTTGTGTTAGTTTTATTGATTTCTAGATGGTTCTCGAAAAAAGCAAATTAATGGATCAGAGTTAAATAACCAGAACGAGACATGTCAGACATTAAATTTACCAAAATATTATGTAGGAAGATCTACTATTTGTTTTTTTGCATGTCAAAAAAATATCCATGAAACCATGTCTGGTTTCAAACACATTCAATCCTCTTGTAAATTGATATCCATTCATTTTCTAGGCTCATATATGGCACTTTGTATTGTAGTACTACTTACCATACCTATCTGTTACTGAATATTTTTGCCATCCCTCATCGCCAATTATCGCCAATCATTGCCAATCCCTCCAATCCTCGCCAATCTCGCCATTCACTGATCTGGAGGCTGGAGGAGGCTGGTTATTATTATTAATAGATTCTTCTCATTTTCCCACGATGGCGTTGAAAAAACACGTCCATCGGAAAACAGCCAACGACCCCGTCAATGAAACCAACACCCCTACCAAATCCTTGCACGAAACTACCAATGGCATCGGCACGAGTGGAACCGCCGGTTCCAATGAGGGCGTCATTGACAATGGGGCCTACTCCAACGGGACCTGCAATGGGACCTACAATGGGACCTACAATGAAGCCTGCAATGGAAATTCGGACAATGCCATTCGTGGAGTCGCCCGAGCTCTTTCCTCCCCCGCCCCCAAGGCCTCTAATACCTCCAATGCCTCTTATGCATCCAAGGCCAATCCAAGTGCATCCATAACATCCATAGCATCCAGAGCATCCAGTGCAGCAAGAGCCAGCAATAGCAATAGCAGCAAACCACTTCATCCAACTCGTCCACTGTCAAAATCGTCTCGTCCAACGAAACCTACGAAATTGTCGAAGGTGCATCGCCTCCGTCAATGGATTATAAAAGCAATTCTTGTGGCGTGCTGTCTCGCGTGCCTCGCTCCGTTCTTTCTGGAGCACCACGTATGGCACGAATTGCACGCCAATCAGCCCAATCAGTTTAGTCAGTCCAGTCAGCGTTTGGATAGCAAGCAATTGTATTCCAGACGGGGGCTGATGAATGGCAATAATGGCAATAATGGAAATAATGGCAATGGCAAACGACAATGGCAACCATCTTCATCCCATCAATTCAATTTCACAGAAAGATTTGTTCAACATTTGAATGATGGAAATGAAGTCAATGATGACAATCAAAGAAATCAAGAAATTCCATCTTACCCAAATAATCCAAACAATTCAAACAATCAAAATCACAATCATATTCATCCTAACAACACTCCTAACAACACTCCTAACAACACTCCTAACAACACTCCCAATACTCCCAACAACACTCCTAGTAATTTCAACAATCCATCCTACCAAGAAGAAGCCCCCTTCACCTTCTCCGCCTGCCTCCTCCTCAAAGACGACAACCTTTTACTCCCCGAATGGCTCGCCTACCACTACACCTTTTTACCATTGAGACGATTGATTGTCGCGGTGGATCCCACGAGTTTGACGGATCCTGGTGCCATTTTGAGTTTGTACTCCAACATTGATGATGGGTCCAATGTCTCCAATAGTACGGATAGCCATGGGAATGCCAATAGGAACACGCTCAATAGCATGAACATGAACATCACCATATGGCGCAACGATCCCTTCTGGCGCGATGGACAGTATGCCCACGAAAAAGCCGACTTTGTCATCACCAACACTACCGAATACGATGATTTGTTGTCGAGGCATCGGCATCGGCAGAGATTGTTTTATGAGGCGTGTTTGAACCAGTTGCAGAAGGAAGAGGAGGAACAATTGGAACAGGATGGGCACGGTGGGCAGGGAGGGCAAGGCGGTGGCAGGGGTTGGACCATGCTGATTGACACGGACGAATACCTGGGGTTCAATTACTACGATCCGAACGAAGGACCTCCCACCTGGTGCAGTAACAACAACAACAAGGACGAAAAACTGAAATGTCAACGAGACTACCAAACCAGCATTGAGAATCAAACGCACTATCGAATGAAACTCCCCCAATATCGAACGGCAGCCCAGTTCATCGCCAGTGGGGAAGATGCTGCTTTTTACAATGATGAGAAACCGTGCGTGTTATTGGCGCGGTATTTGTTTTCGAGCCATGATGCGAAGAAGGCCACTCTGGAAAAGTGGCAGACCCTCCTTCCTTCTTCTGGCAATTCCTACCCCCCGTTCGACATCCACCTATTCCACACCCTCCGGTACCACTCCCGCTCCCCCCTCTCCACCCCCCAAATCGGCAAACCCCTCCTCCATACCTCCCTCTACGACCATCGTCCCATCTCCGGCCCCCATCGCGCCCTCGGGGATCAGTGCACCGGTCCCAATACTATGCGCATACCGCACAATGCCGCCATGAGCTTTCGGATCCATCATTACATTGGGAGTTGGGAGAGTTTTAAGCGGCCGGGGTATGATAAACGGGGGAAGGAGGAGTGGGAGAAGAGGAATAGTTGGAAGAGGGTGAAGTTTGTGGGGGATGGGGGGGAGTGGGGTGGGTATAGGTTCGTGGAGGGTGGGAATGGTGAGGATAACATGGATGGTGAGAATGGCGTGAGTGGAAATGGCGGAAATGGCATGAGTGGCGAGAATAGCGTGGACGGACAACGACGAACGTGGCTCCATCGCTTCGTCCAACTCGTCGGCTACGAAAAAGCCTACCAATTGACGCAACACGCCCGGCTCCTCGCCGAAGAAGAACGGGAGAGGATCAATCGAGACTTGGCCAGTGGGAAGTTCGTCCATCAGGGGATTGATTGGGAGCAGATTAATCGGAATAGGAATAAGACTGCTCCCAAGGGTGGGTGTTGTTAGTGAGGTTGTTGGTGGTTAATGGTGGTAGATATTGATTATTGATGATTTTTAGTGGTTGCTGGGATGATGGCTTGGTGCTCATCCAGCCATTCGTCAAAAAGTGCAAACATTCCCATCAGATGCGTCCATTCGAAAAAATACAGCAGAAAAGCCAGAAAAGCACCCATCCTTGCCGACATCACTGCCTCAATAAGTGTGCGTCAATGTGCGCCTCTCCAGCCCATTATCCGTGCATCATCCTTTTGTCTTACGACTCCTGCTCCCGAATGACGATGCACATGACGGACAATGATGGACCAACATATCCCTTGTCCTTGCTCATCCTTGCCCATCCTTGCCGACCTCTCTGAATATTTTTGATTGGGCACACCGAGCGAATCCTATGTGCGTCTTGCCTATCTCCCGCCCATCCTCCGACGCTACCACTCTTTCAACTGCCTCTAGAAGTATCACCCGGGCTCCCCAAATGACGTGCATCTACATGATATAGACAATGATGGACCTCTTGTTCTAGAAAAGTGGTAATGACCAGTTCAGTCAAATGTGTCATTTGCACTCAAGAGTGCCGAGCATAAATGTTCCGCAGCTAGTTCTCAATAAGACATTGTTTTCGTGTTTCGAATCCAACCACAATTCATCGTACACTAGGATGCGTCAACATCCATGTACTTTTCTTTGTTGGTTGTCCAAATCTGTCCGAATTCCCGGAGGGTGCAGAACTGTGCCGGAGAGTGCCGAGTTCTCCGTGTTCTCCATTGGTCTCCATTCCACGCGAAATGCTTGGCATGGATTTTGTGTTTCGAATCTAACCACATTGCATCCTAAGCTAGGATGAATCAACATCCATGTACTTTTCTTTCTTTCGCTACTCTCTTTACGGTTAAAATATTGGAGAGCCTACTAGAGAGCCTATTAAAGAGCCTATTAGAGAGCCTATTAATGAGCCTATTAGAGAGCCTATTAGAGAGCCTATCAAACTATGCACCTATCATTATAATATTACATTGTGAAATTGATTTTGTACTTTGCGATACTATGTGCGAAAACAAACCAAGTCAAGAACTTTCGCTTTTCTAGAGCCTAAATTTTCAATACATTGTCAATTTTTATTGGAACATCCATCAACAACTCAGGAGATTTCATTAGATTTCAGTAGGATTTCATTATTGCACGTTTCAAACCCTCGTCCAGTTCTCGTTTATCTTTGTATAGCGGAAGATCAATGCGATTCATTCGCGTGCTACAAAAATGCAACAATGAAAAGAATGAAAACGATGAGTCGTTGAGTCATTGAGGCAGCACTGAGAGTCAAAAAAGAACACGGTATGGTACTACAAGTACAAATCAGTTGCACATCCGCAAATCCACTCATCCACACATTCGCTCAATGATCAATGATCAACGAGGCAACAAGACAGTGTTGGACTTACTTTGACCTTGGATTTCGAAACACTTCAAAAGCCACACCATGAATTGTAAATTTCTGTTGGCTTCCGTTAGCTGCTCGAAGATCGCTGAAACCTTTGGTTGGAATGGCGGACGTACCTACGTTTTGGGTAGTTTTTCAAATGTTGCAACAATAAATGATAAGCAAAATACTTTCAACATCATGTCAAAACCGGTCAGAACACAGGCAATCAAGCAAAGTTACAACAGTAACGTACCAGTCACAAATTGGAGTAGCCGCGCCTTCATCTCATCATTGTATCTATGCACAATCTCCCAGAACCAGATGCAAACTTCGTGATTTGGGCCTTGGACTTTGAATTCTCCGGAATACTCCGTATTTTTCTTCCAATCCTCCATGTCAATGACGGGTAGTCCAGTCATGAAAAGTTCTAATTCTGCAAAAGTTGGGATCAAAAGTAGGAACGATAGAAACGATGCAAACAAATTTCAATGTGAAAAATGCCATTTTTTTATCAAAAAATGCAAGGCAAGACATCTCAGACTTCCGTCAGTGCATCTTTCTCACCATGTGCATCAAAAATAGCCAACAGAGGCTCCGGGATGACATCAAAAATACCCAGAAACAATTCATTCAATTGATCTTCGTATCTCCCCAACAATTTATACTTCAAACACGCCTCCAAATACTCGGGCAAGTTCTCCTCTGTCACTTTAATATTCGCTCCATCTGGCACCAGCTCAATTGTCTGGCTCGATCCGAGATATTCTTCCATAATGGTGAAATTAGAAACGACCGTCGTGACATTGGAGCCCATGCCTGTGAGGCGCATGAGGTAGTTGTAATATTCTTCGTCGAACTCTTGAAGATCATCTAATGTTACCGGCCACCCAGCGATGTGTTTGTACAGGTGCTTGGCCAAGTGATGTTGGATAGGATCCCGTGGGTGGTCGAGCATTGATTTCCCCAAGACACGGCCGATGAATCGGAAGTAGATCAGGTGGTCCTCTTGGCAGGCCAGTTCTGTGAGATGAAAAGCAGACGAGTTTGGGAGCAGATAGATGAGGACTATTTCAAATAAAATTGGACATCATCAGAGGTCAAATAATGGTAAAGAGGGAAGGAAGAGTGACGATCCAGTCTACGTACGGCTACCAAAGTTAATATTCATGCAATTCTCATGCTTTGCACTCGTCGTCCAAAGCCCCATATCTTGATCAAAAATCTCATCCATAATAAAATAGAACCATTCCTTCGCCAGCTCACCATAATCAGTGCCGGGCTCCCCAATAAACTCAAACCTGAATTTCTTCCTGAGATCCCTCCTACTTAAACTCATCACTGCCTCCATTGAGTCGCTCAACAAATATTCCCTTCTGACATTCATTCTTATGAGACCTTCGTTCCACTCTACATGCAAACGCTTACATATATTCTCGAACCATTTGGTTTTCTCCTCAAAACTGTAATTTTGAGCTGCGGCAATATCGCTGACGCTGGCTAATACTTTCCCCGTGGGATCCTTTATTTTGTTCTTCATTGTCGCGTTGTCCGCCTTGACAAAACTCAATTTTCCTGTTAGCATTCTATGGCTCTCTTTTGCGAACTCTAATTTTCTTACGTAGGCACTTCGGCTGATGTCATAACTCTCTACTGTGTCGACAGCACCATACTGATTGATTCTTATCCACTGAAACTTCAAATCATTCAATCGAATCGCTCGTACCCATTTACCTTCATCACTCCCTTGGCCATGTTTCATTTCGGCGAATCTTTCTGTTCCAATTGCAGTTGTCAAGTTTGCCAGCTCTTTCGGAATTTCCACCTCTAATGTTTGACTTTCCTCGGCATGTTTGGGGCAAGTCGTGAGAAATGTCGTGTTTCCCACGGAGAAGGCAAAGGCTTCACCTACTTTCACCCCTTTTGGAACGTTCACTTCAAATAGCTCTGAATGTACCATTGTTATGTTGCCGAAAAGGACAGAAATTCAGTAAAAATAAAATATTCTTAATATCTTTGGAGGACACATTATCGAAATGGTAAAGATGGTGATTGCGAAATTGGAGACAATGATTGACAGCAGTAACATACTCACACAGCAGACAGCAGAGAAGAAATAAAATGTAGCCTGCTGAATAAATATTGCGTTGTACTTAGGCAATCTGGTTTTTATTTAGTACCATAGTACTAAATCATTTTCAGTCTTGGGCCGTTTTTTTTCACAAATCTTGGTCTTGCCCTTCTTTTACACCTTTTAAGGAATGAAAATTTGAAGGTCTATCAAGATCTGTCGCAGAAGTTCAAATGGATTATATTGATAGTCCATCTTTCATAGTCCCCTTCATGATGCAGTAAGTAAATGTTTTTGTTGCCAGAATAATTTGAAAGATATGCCAGGCCATAAAATTAAAAATGGCATTAAATACTGAAAAATGTATTGTCCTCATTCCTCATTGTATTACCTCATTTATTTTAGTTGTGTGACTTGTTAAAAAGCACCTTAAAAACTATCCTAAATCTATTATGTCACATTAGATTGAAGCAATGTGGTTGAAAGTGTTTGCTTATATTTTGGACCATTGGACTTACAATATTCAGAAATGCTTGTTTTTAATTTTTTGACCAACTTTTTCTCTCTGACTGCAAAACCATTTTTTAGCCCAATGGATTGTCACGAGCTACATCAGTTCTCTGTTCTATGTATGTCAATTTTAATTTTAAGACAATAGTTTGGGATATATTTGAAGCCTAAAATTAATATCTATCTGATAGGTGCAAATCTTCTGGATTTTGGGCTATCACACCAAAAAATGAATTGTTTGTCATTTGTGCTTCTTATTCAAAGGCAACAATTAATATGATCAAAAGTAAGGAAGATCAATGGAAGGCAAGGAAACGATTTATAAATGTATCGACTCAACTGTTGGTGATCAACTCTATCTATACACAATATGTGCTCACATTTGTTGTTGAGGATTGAACTAAAGTAAACAGGCAAATAATCAAAGCAAATATTTGACTAGGTACTAATAGGAATTGCTCAGTTTTCACTAAATGGTATCACTGGAATAGAACTCTATCAAGGTCAAAGAATTTATTCATAAAAAGTTTAGATACTTAATCATGTCCTAATAAGGGACTAGTTTATAGATCATTCATTGATAGAGAATTATTTTCTTGAAATTTCATAA
The DNA here is from genome assembly GCA_036939595.1 of Thalassiosira livingstoniorum. NCBI lineage: Eukaryota > Bacillariophyta > Thalassiosirophyceae > Thalassiosirales > Thalassiosiraceae > Thalassiosira > Thalassiosira livingstoniorum. The sequence goes on along the minus strand of JALLOT010000270.1, from coordinate 4,121 downwards.
TTGCCAACTAGTTGCACTCTTTTATTCCCTTTTATCATAATAACAGCAGAATCAATTTTACATCAATGTATAAGAAATATATCTTTTATTTCTGTGAAAATAAACTACAGTTGTCACAACAACTAGATTAAAAAATTATGGCTTACTTAGAAAAATCACTTTGTAAATTAGTTCACAAAGATTTGTTTTCTTTTGTATGTTTATATATTTATATATATATATATGTTTTTGGTGATAATGTATTCATAGTTTTCTTTTACTTTTATTGAAGGCTTAACAATTTGGTTTTGTACTTTTTTTGACATTTATATCTGTTGTATTTTTTCTGTTTATGTCTTCATCCTCATTTGTGAAAAGGTTCAGTTGATGATGTACATTTTTTGTGACTTATACTGAAAAATGTGTAGACTTTTATATTTTCCTGTTTGAGTAATCAATTCTTCATATGTCTACATCATGTTGTGAAAATACCTGTCAGTTCTTTTTTACTCAGTTTTGTTCTTGAAAATGGTTATTGTCAAAAATAATAAAACATCCTTGTTGCTGATATCTTTGGTGAAATATCAATAAATTAATTTTGAAAGTGTTTTCATTTAAATGCAATTTTTAATAGAAATCATTGATATTTTAGGTATTTTACAGCTCCCTGCACCACAAAACATGATAAAAACTGTCATCTAATGTAAGCTGGTTTGGAGGTATTTTCTTCTGTGGATTTTCCATTGTGGGAATAATTAACTTGAAAGCTTTTGCTGTGGCAGACATGGCAGTATTTGAAAACTGCTAGTAAATATACTAAGTTTTTATACAGTTTGGAAAAATGGTGATGTTGGTAAAGGTTGATGATGTGATAGTAAATATTTTAAAGTTGCAACCTTATTGAAGCTAATTTATATTTCATGACTGTACATGCTACATGCTAGTTTACAATCCCAATAGCGAGAATACAGATATTCAAATACTGGATCTTAAACTTCTCACAATCCTTAAATACTTTCACTCAGCACAATTTCAAACCATGTTCACATAAACACAAACACCCTGATCACTTTCAATCTGAAACTGTAATCAATAGTATTGAATCATAATTTATTCTTATTCTACTTTGAATGTATATAATTGAATATTGAATATTCACTTTGAATGGATAAAAAAATAATGTAAAATTTTATTGGACCCAGTTTGTGGAAAAATGAGAATCATTTTTTGATAGTTGCATTATTTTTGAAGGCACCAAGATTGGTGCAGTAATTTTGCATCCCAATGTCATTTAAATGTATCAAATGATTCAATACCACTAATTTTCATTTGTGTTGTTGGTTGTTGTATTGATGGCTGTTGCATTCATTGAAACAACCCATCCTTTTCCCATTGCATCATTGTTTGAACTTGTTTTTTATTCAAAATGTTGGCCACTTTGATCCCAAGCAGAATCCACCACCACCACACCAGAATTTTTTCATCCAAAATAATTCACTGTTGATTGTTGCATTATTGGTAACATTGAATATTCCCAACAAGGGAGATGTTTCTTTGAAGATGTTGCATAAAATATTGTCACATGAAAATGGCATTCATTTGAATTTTTTTAACTCACCTCCATGTATTCATTCAAAGGACCCACAAATGACACATGATCTCAGCATCAAGTTGATGGACGAATCTTTCAAAACTCCCAGATTACATACATTTCATGTCCCCATCAGAGCACCATTGCTTATTGGACTTATTTGATTGTCAAAGAAATTCCAAGTACATCCCTGTGATGACATCATTGAATTTGAAAAATTCAAAAGGGTATAATGTCTTACCTGGTAACCCCATTCCAATGGCTCTCCACCCAAGGGAGGATCATTCCATGATGACAGGGATGGTTTATTCTTTTTGCACAAGGATTGCCACATATCACCCACCACTGTTGTATTATTGACATCATTATCACACACACAAAACACAATCAAATAGAGATCATGTCAATATCAGGAAAAAAGATATTTTCATACAAAAGTCAAACAAATTGAATTACATGCAAAAAATAAACTCAAGCAAGCATGAAACGCAATTTATTGCCATGAGTTTTGTCACCTCCCATCATGATTGGTTGATCTCTTGGCTACTTGTATTAGCTGTGACTGTTGCTGCTGTTGTTGCTATTGGAACAGCTGTTGTAGATTGATATGTTGATGCTTTTTGAATAAGTATTTTAAAATGTTGAAAGGGATGTGTTTTCTCATGATGTAACAATTTTGATGAGAGAAATAGTCATCATTACTTGATGTTGATGGAGACAGAGTGTGATGGTGCTGAGTCTATTAATTCATTGTTTGTTGTCTTTAATTGCTTTTGATTGTTTGTTGCTATGTTGCATGCAAGCTACTCCAAAAGTTAGGGTAATGAATACTTCTGTACATAAAAAATATTAAAACTAGGTACACTCTTAAGAGCAAGGGCTAAAAACCAGCCTTGTGAATATTCACTAGTTACACAATCATGTTTTTTTTCTCAAAAAAAAAAATAACAAAAAAGTAATTTATCTATATGCTTCATTTCTTTTCCAATGAATATGGCATGAAAAATTGCTTACTAAGGTCAGAAATAGTATTTTTTGCAAGTCAAATCATATTTAAAAAAGTGAACTAAAAGCTCTAACTACACTTTTTGCAAAAAAATATGACACACCTTTTTAGGGATTTTTTAATAATGTATTTACTAGCAGCATCAACACACAAAAAAAACGAAAAATAAATGCAACAATTCAAAACAATAATTTTTTGGAACAATGAGTGTTAAAAATACAGTTTTTCTTTTCCCCAAAAATGAAAATATTGTTTGAATTCATTCACAAAGTTTGATTACTACTGTGCCATCTCAAACTGGTACAAAAGCAAAACAAACTCCAATAATCAATATATGGATAGATACATGGTTACCATGTCTGATTTATCATTTTAGAACAAGAATTTTCTAAAGCTCAATGAATAATTTGTGTTTTATTTGGTGTATCTTTTATTTACAGTGATCATATACATCTACAGTACCAGCAATTTTTCATTCTTTTCATTGTCAAGTTTGTCAATTTTTTTTGTGGAAAATTTTTTATTTTCCATGTAAGTATTGTGCTACTTTGTGTCATCATTATATTACGAGAGAAAAATATTTGAAAATGAAAGAAGATGATTATGTCCCTAATTAAAAATAGGATAACTCAAAGCTACTTTAAATCTTACCATGATGTATATTTAGTTTGATGTGTGTATATAGAAACCTTACCAACTCAAATGGTTTTGGTTCATATCTAAAAAACCTTCTTTGTACCAAGATAATTTGCAAATTATTTAAAATGAATAATCATACAACACCAGCTTCATATACCTTTCTTTCATCCAATTCAAGGTCAATTCACCTCTTTTTGTCAATATTTTTACAATATGTTTAAAACCTCTACCTTCCAGGCTTAACACCTGCAATAACTACATTATTCATGAGATTTCTCAATAGTCCCACTGCTGATAAATAATGACCTCAAATAAACTTTCCTCACTCCACCCTCTCATCCCTGCCATCCACTCCCTCCACCACCAATCACCTGATACTATCATCCAGTACTATTGCCCAGTAATATTAACCAGCACTATCACCCAATCTTAATCACTCTCCGTACCTCTACCTAAGCACTCTACTTCAACTTAGCAAACACCTTGGGAGTCATACACTGATCCATTCAATGCGTAAAATCAAAATACCAAGCTTTGCAATCCCCTTTGACCATTTTGATACTGCATGAGATGCACAATTTGTATTCCTTCTTTTGTGCAGGATGATGTTTAGTGGATTCAAATTTCAATTTTAGGGCGAGGAGAAGATCAAATCATTGTTTGTGAGACTGTTGGTTTGTTGATTTGGATGTGCATACAACATGGCAGGTTTTGGAGTAACGTTTGTTAAAAAGTGTCCCATTGGAAACATCTTTTTGTCAGCATTTTTGCTGTTTATTCTCAAAACCTCTACCTTCCAAGCTTAGGACCTACAATAACTACATTATAAATAAATAAATGACTTAGAAAATTACCCAGGCATGACACTATCAGGTCTTTTGGTGTGCCATACAGAGCAGCCATACA
>JALLOT010000269.1:0-22708 GCA_036939595.1 Thalassiosira livingstoniorum | reverse complement strand
GTATTGGTTCTAAACATAGGGTGACATAACTAGGATTTGTTCTAGAACAAAAGTAATGTTCTAGAACAACATAAGAATACATTTTCACAATAATCATGCAATATTCTAGAACAAAAATAACAGGTGTTCTAGAACCATAAAACAAAATTTAATGTTAATGAAATAATTTTCTGCTGTGCTTGACAATGTTTTTTCTGAAATTCAAATTATTCATAAAAACGAATTAAAATAATTTTAAAGAAATAGACAGTTTAAATTATTGTTGATCACAAGATGGTAAGAGAACACATATTTTGTGTTCAATCATTTGTTCTAGAACGTAAGTTTCGTAATAGTCATTTTGGTAAAAATCTCACTGGAAGATTTTGGATAATGTTCTAGAACAAAGAATTTATGACACAGAAATATAATGGTTTCAAAAAGAAAAATGTACATATGTAGGAATAGATACTAAAATTGCAGAAAGCATTTATTCTTTTTGATCGCTGTTGTAAAAAATTGAAGATTTCGCTGTTTGCATACTCTACTTTTACAACAAAATTCAATGATTCTCACACATGTATACTCCAACAATGTGACTTCAAAAAAGAACAGGTTTGAAATACTAGAACACCTAGAACTAGAGCGTAAATAGAGCAATTTGTTACCATATCAGAGAGATACAGTCTTCAAAATGTGCACAATTTCATAGCTGGTTTGGTATTGTGGCCCATTTTTTAAAAACTATGAGAATGAAAAGTAAGTTGAGGCAGATTATACTTCAACCAGCATGAGCAAATATGTTGTGTTCAAAATTAAAACTAGTTTTGATACAAATTAGGCACCCCAGACAAATATTTCTATTTGAATATGTTAGAAAAGATCTGACAAAGTATTTTTATGTATATGGTAGCTTCTACTATTTCTTTTCAAAAATAATGTAACAATTTCCCATAAACTAAAAAATAAAGCAACCACTTTCACTAAAATTCTTGTTTTCATGAATCCTGACACAAAGTCATCATTAGAATTTTAAATTCTAGTCTGTTCCCAAGAATTATTGTCATTTTGCAAACTTAATTTTGAAATTGAACAAAGAACAATCCTTCATATTTCATACTCAAGTTACACTGGACCAAACTTCCTCCTGCTTGCTAAATACTAAGCTACTACCATCTTCTACGGATTTTTAGACACCACGGTGATTACTTTAATATTTGTTTTAGCGGAAAACAATATCTTAACATTGCTACCATATTTTGCCACATAGTTGTTTCTAACTTCACATGGTGATTAAGACACTTAATTATTGAGCTATCATTTGGCGACTATCAGCAATGGACATTTTCTGTGTCTTAAAATCCGTGGAAGATGGTAGGTAGACACTAAAAGAAAGAACAACAGGGAATTGCCTGAAAAATCGACAGGCTATAGCTGATTAAGCTTTCAGTCCCCTCCCTGGATCTGCCGGCCTTAAATAAATTTGAGTACCAGTAGATTCGGAGTCCCAGATTTTGGAGGGAAGTGACAAGGTCAATTGGTCAGGAGGAATTTCCCCTTGTGGTGAAAGCCTACACCTGCACTGGTATGGAGAGGGTGTGTCAGCCCAGTTCATACCTGTGCAGGTGTCCTCCTGCAACTTCAACTTCAAGGAAGGTGGGAGGAGTGGCAGAAGATCCAAAGATCCAAAGATCCAAAGCTGGTGTCAGTCAATGGTCAATCAGCAAACAAGTGTGTACAATGTAAACAGGCAGGTTTGGTGAGCAAAAAGTAAAATACAGGAATGTTCTCATTATTGTATTATTTTTTGATGTTCAAAAAATAATGATCATGCTGCTGCCATCAACACTACCTGTGTGATGTTGCGGAGCATGCCTCCTTCGACGTTCATGAAGTTGAGTGCCTGTTTCATCTTTGTTGACATACCGTTGGAGAAAGCGTTCAGTTGCTCGAAAACGTACTTTTTAAACCTGTCCCCCTTCCATTGGCCCATTTTTTGGATTTCAGTTTGTTGAATCCAGCAAGGTGGAGGGCGTTTGATCCCCTGGCCTGAAGTGAGTAGGTGTTGATCCGCTCGATGGGGATGCCTCGTCTGGCCAGGTAGTTGAGGGCAATCCCAGATAATTTGAGGGCTTTTTGTATGTCGTCGTTGGTGATGTCACTGCGGGATGAGAAGAAGGCTGATAGGTAAGTTGAAGGGTCTGAGTTGAATGTGTGTGTACCGTCATCCCAACGCCCAAACTGGGGAGCATTATTCGTCCCCATCGTGCTGTTGGTGCACACATGCATTTTTATACCCATTTTTCTGATTGGCGAGCCTTAGTGTTGCGCCATCAGCACTAAGAATTTCCTTGTCGGATGCATTGAGGGGCAGCTGCTTGAGTTGGTTCATTTTGTCTTTCTTAAAAAACTTGACATCCCTCATCCAAAATTGAACCATTTGTTTCGTTTCATTTTTTGTTTTCTTTTTCGTGTACTCACCCACTCGCAGGAGATAGCAAAATGCTATCAGAACCCAGTCTCCCATGCAAGAGGTCTTGCTGTTTGTTTTGGCTAGGAGGCCTACCAAACAGCACCATTCCGTGAGGTCCACCCCAATTGCTAGTTTTTCTCTGTTGATGTGTCTTCCTTGCGGAATCCCTCCAGCATGTGGGTTATGGGGAGGAGGTACGCTCCGGATTTGGTGTGCAGTGGGGTGGTGCCACGCTCCAAAGCGATTGTCTGCGCAATTGCAGCAATTGCTGAACTGACCGAGCCAACTTGTACTTGGTTTCCTCAGCCCAGTTCTCCTGCCCTGACCATTCCGCCATTCAATTTCAATAACATGAAGCATATCTCAAGTTCGACTTTGACTTCAACTTGAACGAGAACACCAAAACAGATGAGAACATAAAAAAGTGAGAAGACCTTGCGAACACCACAAAGGATGAGAACAATTAAGAGGATGACCACATCAACAAATCAGAACCCAACAAATGAGAACACCACACCAAAAAAACATTGCTTATTAACATTTCAATAATAACAGCCATTGGAAACAAACATCAATTGTGAAGTACAGCACATTCAGTCACACTTGCAAAACATACTGTATGCACACAAAACCCGAGGCTAAAGTCAAACCAAAATGATGGAATAGAGGAGATTTTTTTCTCTGAACATTAAAGGGAGATTTTTCTCGAACATAAGTCTAGTTGGATCATTTAGGAACGATAGCAAGTCAAAGCCAGAACAACATACAAGTAAACCAATTTATGAATAGTGCTAATAAACAAATAATGCCCAAATCTAATTAAAATAGAAGCATCGTTTTGCAAGGCCTGTTTGCAGGTCCATTCATTACTATTATTGCTATTTCCATAACACAATGTAATGTCAGCCCCTTTTATCCCATGGAGTCCGAGGAACACCGAGAGACAGCGCAGTAGCTATTGTCATTAATACCAACAAAATCTCGAGAATTTTGTGCCGATTAAGATTGGATTTAAACACATCTGTGGAAGACATTAGTAACTTCTCTTGGGATAGAGTACAAAAAAGACTCGATTTTGTTTTCAGTCGAAAAGAAATCTAGAATCAATAAAGCTCGATCGTGACAAGTTTTGTTTGCCAAATCTAGATCTAATGAGGGACCGAAGAAGATCCATGACAAAAGTCAAAAACACACTGATTGCTGAGTTATTGAAAGCCATGTCAGCAAGTTGGTATGTAAGAATATCATGGATCAAAAGATCAATCTCTATACCGAGAAAAGTTGAAGACAAAAAAGAATAATCTTGATTCCATTTGCCTTGTTCCGGTTGAAGAATACATTTTGGATCGCTCTGAGCGCGAAAATCAGCTGGTGTGACACCAAATAGACGCTCCACAAGCCAAGGCTCTCTGACGACATAGTTCAGACCATCTTTCGAAGGAAGAGGTTGTTTGTCTATGAAGTGTTGAAGAAATGAATTCATCTCTGATTTCGAAACTGAAAGCCTTTCATTTTTATTCTCGCTCTCGGAGTTCTCTGTTCGCCATCCGTAAGAGGACTTTCTGAGATGATTATGCATTGGTTGTGCGAAAGAATATATCTTTTGCATAACAAAACAATGAAGCCCGTGAGTCTGTTAATCCAGATTGAAAATCGGGTTAGATCAAGAATATCTTACTTTTTGCATTTGCCTCCGAAAGTTAGGGCTGGCATAAAGACTAAAGATTTGCCTGCCAGGGGCACCATCAAGTCCCCTATCAATAGTGACGCCCGCTTCTTCCTTCTTCAATTGGATTAATGTTTCTTCCATTGTACAGTCAGCATATTGATACGGGGAGCGGCAGTGCAGGTAATACCTTCAGCGAACGAAAATAGTGATGAGAGGAACACCGTTATAACTCAGCGACGGGACGTATCTAAATCTCCGTGAAATAATTTAATCACTCTCACCCCTTATGCTGCTCCAACATCACGACAACAGATGTATTACATACTGTACAAAGATCGACGAATTTTAGAGATGGCGGTTCTGTAATATACCTTTCGTAAATTATGAACCTCCAGAGCCACTGGCTGAAAGCAGCAATGCCGAACAAGAGACATGTATTTGCGAATTGAAGGGCAACGTTGACGTGTCCGTTATCGACGGTGTCTCTATCAAAATTGGGATGTGGCGCAGCATTGTCAGATTGCCCTAAACCGATCATCAAAAAGGCAACCAGTAACAATGAAAAAATGACGCTGTTCTTCCTCTGTGATTGCATTCTCTTCCATTCGTTTGCTACAAGGACTGTCCTCCACATCGAAACCCCGCCCTTTGCTCCTTTGGGTCGTTCCCAATCTATGAAAAACACGTCACTCCTGCATTGTTCGACAATAGTATGGGCGATAACGATGGATTGGCTCCAAAAAAGCGCGCGGAATATGATCACCATAAAATCATTAATGCCAGGAGGCAACATCAGAAAGACCTCTTTCTGCAGCTTGAAAAATACGAACCTAAATGAATCAAAGACAACTAGTGCATGAGCGGCATTTGGGAAGGCTTGAATGTTTCAAGTCATCTTACGACACAATCTCACCAATATAAACAGAGCAGGAACATGAAAGTAAAAAACAGCATTGCAAAAACATGACATGCCACTATCACAGCATGAACCACGAGTTTCATTCCCATAACACTCTCATTTTCTGCTGCGATTTGTCGACTTTGCCAGTTATTCATGCGCACCCCAAAAACTACCGCCGCCAACGCAAAAACAAATCCAACTAGCACCTGCAATGATGCCCAAAAATTTTCCGATTTCATAGAGTATTCTACTTGGAATACAAGGTCTAGTAGTTCTGCCCCTTCAGCATCTGCAGCCCACCGTGTGTTCGTCTCGATGCCATAATCAATTTCTAGGATCGGAGGGAAGATGTTGTTTGGAGATTCAGGTTGAATGCTCATTTGTAGTACAACGGACTTCGCGTAGCGGATGGCTTCCAATCCATCCGCAGACCTGCCAGACTAACGAAACATTGAAGATCAAGAAGGCAAGCCAAAAAATGATGGGGAAAAGAACCAAAAAACTCACCATATTATCAAACAGAAAAAAGCGGCGCGTGTATCTATTATTTAGCTCATCTAACGGCTCCTTATTGATGTTTGGAAATGAATTGCCTTCCATAAAATTCCTATTCAGCACAGGAACTGGATGAAGGCAATCAAATGACAAGGATTCTGTTTTGCAAGACTCCTGGGAATCATCAACAACATACATGTCATAGAAGTACATTTCTTCTTCGAGTAATCTGGAAACGGGGCAGCTATATTTCGAAAGAAATCCATTGCCAAAGGATAGCCAAGGTTGGGTCCCATCACGCCCCTTCAAAAAACGGCAATATTCCAATTGATTTGCCAGGTCTTCGATCCCTAGAAATGTTCCATTTAAAGAATACTTTGCAACTTTGAATTTCATCACATTGGTATGGTTGGATCTCTCCTGGAGAGATATTTTCATCTTTATTCCACGGTCCCCATTGATACCATCTGCATCCCCGTAGTACAAAAAAGGAAGGGTCGTTTTCCATTCCTCTTGTCCATGGTATGATCCCAATCGCCTCGAATAAATGGTCTGCAGCTGCTTACAGGCTGTTGCTTCTTCATCGTACATATTTAATACACACAAGTTTCCCAATGCTTGGCATGATTGGAGTCTTTTTTGTGATGCTCCTTCATAGTATTCACATTCCGAAGCTACTTTGGAGTAAAGATGTGAAAACATGATGGAGTCCAACTCAAAATCTAGCTGGCTAGTCGAAGTTGGAGGTTCGCGAAAATGAACTTTATGGTTGCTCGAAATAACAGAAGGGGCGTACTGAATGCAAGATTGTGCCCCTATCGAAGGCTCTCCGGTTAAATAAAACCCCTCATAGCATGTGCATGAATAGTCAGTGTCGAAAAACATGTGTGGATCAGGGCACGATGCACAGGTGTAGGGGTCAGCTGAGAACTTCACTCCTCCAGTAGAAAAGAAATACTGCCCATCTTCTAACAGATCCTTTGTGATTACAGCTGTTCCATCTGGGCATCTTGCACAATCGTATCTCAGCGGTAATCCAGATTTGTCCTCGTATATTTCAACTAGTTTGCGTGTCACCACACTGCTTCCAGTCGGCGAACCTTTGCTTGGGTTACTACATCTACATTCGCTGGATTCGACATCATACTCAGACGAGGAAAGATTCGTGTAGGAAGAAGAGTTAAGATCTTCTGCGCAGAATATGCATGTTTTCTGGCTCAATGATGGCACTTGGGACTTCGTTTTGCACTCCGTCGAACAAAATGACTCTTTGCAACTGCCATCCCAAAGAGATTGAATAGTGCAATCGGTCGTATTTTCTAATGTGCCTTCTGGACACGTGCAACTAATCGGGTTGCCGTTGAACCCTGCATACGACATGTCAGGTAGAAGACCCGTTGTTTTGGATGAATCGCAATCAGAGCATATGAGCCTGCGTCAATGCCAGAATTTGGAAACAGAGAAAAAGAGACTCAAATTTTGTGAGCTTCGCATATTGATCATAGTAATGAGACTATAGGCATCTGGTTATACTAACCCTGAGTAATCGAACACATGAGAAGACGGACATTTCATGTCGGTCGGCAACGGAATTGATTTCAATTCACTTTTTGCCTGGCCAATGAACAGCAAAGCAGAGACGATATTAATAAAGTCTGTCCTCATTGTTACAATCGTTGTTGATAATGAACGCATTGACTGAGTCGTGCGACGAAATAAGATGGCGCCGATTGAGTCGTTGCGGGAAAGGCCGACGGCATTCGATTAGACCAAAGAGTATGGTTTCTCAATTTTTCGGCTGTTTGATTTTAAAAATTGAAATTTAAAACTCACCTGTTCAAAAATTTTCCTGTGGCAATAGAAATTGGCAATGGCCACGGCCAGAAATAATTTCGTTTCCGTTTTTGACTTCGATGACACAAACAGCAACGTCGTCAAGACACAGTCGCTATGTCATCCAATGAGAAATATTACGATCCGTCCCACCCAGACGCTGACTGGAGCGGATTCGTCCCACCCTTGACTTTCAAAAAACACGTTCAAACCACTCCCACCCAAATCACATCCCTCTCCACAGGAATTGGTCCCACGGACGACGCCACTACTAACGAATGGAAGCCAGGTCGCAAACCAGGATCATTTTCCAAAGAAGGTTCCGCGTCACCCAACAATCCCTCTGCATCATCCTCCTCTACTTTCACTCTCATCGGTGGTCCCATCCCTGAAATTGACCCCTCTGTGGTTCAATCCAGCCACTGGCAATCCGAAGCTCAAGCAGCCTCGGCTCGAACTGAAACGACTGTGGAGCAAATGACGGAAATGGGGAGAGCGATGCACATCCGAGGCAAGAAGAGTACGGTTCCGGCGTATGAGAATGTGCGGCCGTTTGATGAGAGTGTTGCTGCGAGGATGAGAGGAGAGAATCCTTATTCGTTAAATGAGGTGTCCATGAAGGAATTTCAGGGGAAGCAAGAGAATTTGGACATCCACGCAGGTTTGGGCAACAAAGAGAATTTGATTGGATATCGGTCTCATCGTGGAGGAGCCGCTCGTTCTTTTCTTGAAGGATTAGGGAAAGAGCTTGCCGCATCAATTCCTCCTTCAAAACACGTCATTTCTCCAGCACCCTATGCCACTGATGGAGAACTACCTACAGATCCATATGCTACGGAGGATGGTGGGCGAAGGAAGGATTTGTTGTTGGAGAATTATTCTGGAAAGCGAACGTATTAGAGATTCGAGCTGGTGACGATCAGCCTTGGAAAATGTTAGTCATTGTTTGGTGCAAGTCCAATGACAAACTTCAGTTTACATAGATGGAGTAGTGTGCCATCCGATTCTTGAGTCAGTTTCTCGGAAGAAGATAGCCCATGCTTAACCCAAGAGCTCGAGGTCTATAGAGAGCCAGCAATGGTGAGAAACGGACATGGTGGAAATCTAAGTACTGTAGCGTCAACATAATGTGTGAAGCAAAGATTTGCTGTTGACAACTGGCGTGATGCCTGATTGAAGTCAATACAGATCATACAGTACATACAAGAATAAGTATGTATGTAGAACTTATGAATGTAAGTAGAAGAATATGCAATGTAAGTAGAAGAATAAGGTATGCATATTGGCATGAGTGCCAATGGTCAAACCTGACGCGTGAGCTACAATCTCTACACTCCCTCTCGGATGAAGCTAGGAGGATCACCATCCGCAAAGCTTTAGACGTAACTGGCGGAATTTCTCAGGACCAAGTCCTTTGGTAAAACCATCACCGAGTTGATCGTTGGTGTTGATTTTGAGGAGCTGAATCTTCCGAGGTTTGATTTGAGATCGAAACCAGTGATACTTGAGGGCGTAGTGTTTGGATCGAGGTGTCATGCGACGAGGTTCAAGGCAACTGAGGGTGAGAGCCCCAACATTGTCCTCATGGACTTTGACGTACATGTTGGTGAAAGAACGACTGACGAGCCCGACGGCCTTGCATAGGAACTGAACCTTATCAATCAGTGGAAAAAGGTCCTTATAAGCGGTGCTGAGGGCAACATACTCGGCCTCCATCGTGCTCAAAGCAATTTCTGTTTGAAGTTTGCTTTTCCAAACCACCGGACAATTTGCAACAAGAGTAACAAAGCCTGTGTGACTTTTGACAGAGTGAGGGTCTTGTGGATCTTCATGGCCATACAGACCAGCAAAGTCTGCGTCGGGATAACAATCAATATCCAATGATGTGGAAGGCAAAAGGACCAGACCTTTATTAATTGTACCAAGAAGATAGCGACCAATATGCTTCAGAGCTGCCTCATGAGAACGTTTCGGGGCAAAGCAGTAACGAGCACACTGGTGCACGGCAAAGGCGATCTCTGGACGGCTGTGACCAGCAAGATACAAGCACATTCCAATAACGCTGGCGTAGTTGATAGCTCCACTTGCAGTAGGACCATCGGTATCTCAAATGAGTGGAGTACACTCAGCGGGTGTGGTGGCGTGATTGGAATCTGTCAATGACAAGTTACATGCTTTAATGATTCGTTTGGCCAAACCAGACTGAGTGAGAACCAATTGATCAGAACCACCATTTGGGTTAGGACGTCACTGGATGTCGACACCAAGGAAACCTTCTGCTGTACCCTCTAGGCGCAATTGAATTTGTTGGGCAGTCATTGAATCGATGAATGTAACAATGGAGGATTCAAGCCGTGCAAACAGAAGCACATCATCCACATAAATGATAGCTATCAGGTGTTTTCCAACAAACAGACAATTGTCAATGGGTGATTGTTCCAAACCATACTTGATAAAGCGCCCAGATATGTACTCAAACCAGTACTTAGGGGCGGACTTTAACCCATAAACAGAGCGGGCGAGCGAATAAACGTAGTCCGGATCTCCTTTAAAGCCGCAAGCCTGATGCACATAGATCTTTTCATGAGGCTTGAGCGGAGCATGAAGGAATGCCGCCGTGACATCAGCTTGAGCTGTGTTGAGCTTCAGAATGGAGGATGTGATAAGCATGAGGCGAACTGTAGACCACTCAACCACCGGAGACCATGTCTCAAATACGCCCACACCATTGATCTGGAAGTCACCTCTGACACAGAACCTAGCCTTGAATTTCTTCGGTGTCCCATCTGGATAGCATTTTAGACGGAAAGCCCATGTTGAAGGTAGAACTTTCATGTCGGCGGTTCATTTCACAAGAGTCCAGGACTCCATCTCATTCTGAAGGGTGTGCATCTCGAGCTCGCATGCCCGCCAATATTCTGCTGCATATGGACTATTCATGGCCATGTCCCAAGACGGGCTGTCCTCATTATATTTGGAACTTTTAGCCAACAGAAGATGGGGACTGAGCTCTGCAGTGCATGGTGAGTCTTCCAAGTCTGGCTCGATAAGAGACGACAAGAAACCAAAATTACCACGGGTGAAATCAACACTGGCTTTCAACCACGAATCGGAGAGAATGGAAACTTCTGCAAACGAAGACTTGACCTCAACTGAATAGGAGGCAAAAGGAGAGACAACTGACGGTGGCGGTTGACCCCAGAACCGTGCTGTGGCAATGTTCAGCAAAAGACCAAGATGAGCAAGGTTCACCAGCCATGGACCAAAATTTCTATCCCTAGCAGGCCCATCTTTGTAAGTACCAACCCGACGACGTAAAGGATAGCGACGCTCCACAAATGGAGAAGGTGAAGAACGAGGTATGGTACTTGGTGCTGTAGGAGACTGATCACAAACAGGTGAAGATGGTTGATTGGGTACGGCAGGGGAAGTCAAAGTTGGTGCTCCCTCTGAAACTGGAGGTGAAGGTGCAGGTACAACTCCCTCTGAAACCACTGGTGGAGAATGAGACAAAACTCCCTCTGGAACTTGGACCGGACTAGGAGAAGAATTGTCAAGAGCTGCAGTTGAAGGAGACTCATTCACCAACGAAGAAGGAACCTTTGCCATGGAATCATGTGTGAAAGGGCCGGAAGAAGATTGACAAGGAGATGGTTCATATGCATCCTCAGGAGGTAAAACTGGGACATTATCAACAACAGGGATTGGAGTGTTGTGACGAGGACTACGACGAAGTGGAGGAGTAGGGTTGGACGGTAGTGGGGAACGATGAGCATTGTCCTCACTGATGGCTTTGGCTGGATCTTCCCATTCATCACCGAGAGCAGGCCGAGGCGCTAGTTGTTCACCAGATTCGTCAAATTCTTCGTCGAGATAGAACTCTCTGGTGCATTTAAACAATTTTGTCCAAATGATAGGCAGGTCGTCAACGGTCCTGGACAAACAAACGGTCTCGAATTTATCATCGAAGACTACATGGTACTGCAGAGATATTTTACCAGTTGCGAGGTTCAAAACCAACGGCACAAGGGACGAGTGCGTAGGAGAAAAACCCAAGAACATGCCTTGACAAGAACGCTTGTCCCATTTAGGGATTTTGTTGCCGTCTTGCAGCCGAGGATCAAGAACATAAACCGGACATCCGAAGACGTGAGAGCGACAAAGGTTGAGGTGATCAGACCTAGTCCCTGTCCACATTTCATCTGGTGATATTCCATTGGATTGGCTTGGAAGCCTATTCCACACCCAAACGGCATAGTCAATGGCGTAGGGCCAAAGATTGACGTTGGCAGCAGTGGGCCAGTGAAGGGCAAGATGTAGTAGATTAGCACGAGCCCACTGTGAGATGGTACGAATGCTTCGTTCTGCCACACCATTTTGGTGGTGAGCACCAACGCCACTGAAAGATACGGTCTGCTTGCGGTCGTTGCAGTGAGAAATGAAACTCTTGGAGGCAAAATTACCATTGTCAGAATGATATTTCTTGATGGTGAAACCTAAACTTGCCGCCGCGGACTCCAACTGCTGCTTGCCATGAATTGTATCTGAGCAAGTGAGAGATCGTTGGGGAAAATTGAAAATTCAAGAGCTTGCATGGTTGACATAGAGAGCACCGCCAACATATCCACGTTTCTCTCAACCAAATGTATTTGGGAGACGCCCAACAACATGTGAAACGTAATGATCAGCTGACACACAATCACCAGGTTTAATGTGATTCTGACACAAAATCATCTGCCGAGGATCATTTGGGGTACCATTTTTACGATGAGTGCATTGAGGTGTACGGATGTGGGCTTTAGCAAGCTGGCACGAAGCACAACGAAGGCTACTTGAATCACATTTCTTCACTCTTGGGTGCTTGGAGGGAAGAAAAGGCCCTTCGTGAAGAGCATCACCAATGGATGGGTCTATCAGCCACTTGCGATTGCGAAGAAGAGCTTGGACCCAAGCAATATGTGCATGCGATACCCGTTGATGCCATAGCAACAACTCCTTTTGACTTGCAGAGAGATTGAGGTTAGAATCAGCAAGGATCGGGAGGGCAAGACGATCTTTCTCAGCAGAGAAGTTGAGACCACCAGACGAAGAAGAACCAAATGCATCTGACCAAAGAGTAGACTTGTAATTGGACGCCATCTCTAACAACGGGAGGTTATTGTGTGGTGAGATGGTTGCTTGAAGAACAACACCATTGCCCAGGGTAATTGTACACTTGTGCTTTGTCTGCAACATGGTACCACCATACGACAAAATTAGCACCTGTGGACTGAGCAGCCTCACTTCGGCACGAGGAATGTGGTAGCCCATAACTTCTATGAGAGTGACCTCTCCATCCACAGTAACAACTGGAAGACGAAGCATTCCCTCGCCTTGGACTTGGTTTGACTGAGACAAGTCCTTGATCTTGACTTGGCTGGGTGAATAGGAGATGAAATCATCAATGTTCGGACTGATGCAGACTGCGGCCCCCGTATCCACGATGAGAGGAATGCCCAATGTGCTGGTGGCGTTAAAAACAGATGGATTGGATACATAGGAGACGCAAAGTTGAAGAGACCGAAGGTGAAAGGCACGGGAGGGAAACAACCCATCTACTAGACGACGTCCAACTTTAGAGACACGATGACCACGGGGAATGCGATGCAAATCAAATGAAGAAGATGCAAAGAAGCTTGGATCGAAACTGGAGATGAACAAGTGAGTCAATTCGTATGGAGGAGGTTTGTCGGTAGCAAGAGAGACGGGAGAACTGGGCACCGAAGCACGACGATGGGCACAGAAGGCTGAACGAGAGATCTTACGACGAATGCGGTAGGGAAGGTGAACGTAGTCAAGACTGGTGACAGAACAATGCTGGCCATCATCGTAAGAGGAGAAGAGTGCCTCAATTGGAGGAGATGTGAAAGACCCATCCGAACTGAACCAGGTGCAAGTTGGGTCGAACATGACATGGACAGTGTCACGCTGCAAACTCTGCACATCCAACGACGGTGAGGTTGCCACAGACCAAAACGTTGGCAAGGAAGAACTGATGGTGATAGAGCAAAGGAGAATGTCAAACCAATCTAACCACGAAATGCCGTAGAGGAATTCTGACAGACCCACAGAGCAACATTTCTGGAGAAAACATAACTTGAACCAACGAGATGGAGGAGATGAGGCTTGATAGTTGACGAGTGGAGGTGAGGATGGTTGTATGGATTGTTCAGAATAGAGGAAGGCTAGCCGTTCCCGTTCCCAACGGTGAAAACGATGGCGTTGCTTTGGAGGAGGACAAGTAGTGCGTAATGAATAAAGACAATATTCTCTAGAGTTGCGTGAAGTTATTGAAGGTGGCATTATAGAAGTTGAGGGTTGTGGTACCGGAGGTGAAGCATTGGTATGCCATTGAATGATAAGGTCGAAGACGAAGTTGTTAACACCAATAAACAATTCAACCAAAGGACAGAAGTGCGAAGGAGAATAACAAAAGGCATGACGGGGCCGACGAGATGAAATGCACAACCACCGAGGCTTGAAGGCATAGAAGACAACGCAAGGAGCACCACATCAAGAGGATGCATCAAAGAATGGAGTTGTCCAGCGGTGGAGGTAACGACGGCCAAATGAGAACCAAATACTCCAACGTTGACACCAATAAAGGAGACTGAAGAGACCCACAAATTTACAACCAACATCATCCATGCTGCTGACGACAAGTATTGCATAAAGAGTGGAGAGTCAAGCCACTCCAAGCCAAAGGAACCAAATCCAATTTGGAACCGGTGGAGGACGAAGACGAGGAGGACTAGGAGCCGAAGCCGAGAGTGCTGATAATGACATAAGCCAAGGATGAAACCAACAAAGGATCAACCCCATAGAGCCAATGAGGAGACAAATTACTGAAGTGATTTGAGGCGAAGAAGGATCAATATGAAGAGGTAACAATAGAAGAGACATGAAGAAGACGGGAAAGGAGATAGGAAAGAATTGCCAAAAGCTTGAACTATAAATGTTGCACAATGTAGAACAAGTCACGAAGAAGTGATGGACATTTGAGATGAGAACCGAAGATGTATGAGACGGAGGGTCAGGAAGAGGGTCTGGTGCAGGCGGAGGTGGACAAGCAGGCACAACTTTTGCACCAACACTTGGTTCTGTGGCACGTCTTGTAAAAGACACTTGCATAAACCACAATTGGAACCAGCGGAAGAGGGACAAAAGAAGTAGAAATGTCACAACCGAGAGCGAGAAGACGAAAGGTAGAGGACTAACGACTCCAACGGACAAGGATGTGGCACCGACGGAAGGAATGAATGAAAATAGAAATATGAAGGAAAGAATATGAGATTCTTGGATCATTTTAATGAATGTCGAATGAAGGCATTCGTGGGGACCAAGCTGTGACCCACCGCCTAGGCTTTTCCCAGGCCACGCATCAATGCAGCAGCGTTTGCGTAGTAACTATTGTCGGACTCGTCACCCTCACTGCCTGCATTGGCTTCCTCATCCACCTGTTCATCGTCTTGAGCATTCTCATCATCAGGCGCAGACTCTTCTTCAATTGCAGCAGAAGCATCATCTCCATTATCACAGGTTAGATTTAACACGTGCTGGAGGAACCGAACGTCCTTGACATCACCAGACTTGACCACTCGATCAGTTGCAAGCTTGGTCAATTCAGAAGCCATGTGCTTGCGACATTCAGCAGCCTTGTGCCCTTTTCGCCCACAGAAATTGCACTTCCCCGGAAAACGACGTGGGGCATCACCACCATGTCCAGGAGTACCACTGCCAGGATTCCCACGGCCAGGACAACGGCCAGGATTGCCACGACCAGGACCACGCCCAGGTGACTTGTTGGCTAAAAAGGAACTGCGACCTTCATGCCCAGTACCATCCCAAGTACGGGCAGAACGCTTGACCTTGTACAGCCGTTCCAGGTCTGTCAACGCATCATTCAACTGCTTGGATAATGGGACATGCTTAACCGACTCACGGTAGGAATTCATGTTGTACATTGACTTTTGTGTGTGGCACAATTGCTTGAAATCGGAGTTATCTACTAGAGCCATACCCTCGAAGACACAGAACAGGGCATTCGAAGGAAGATCCTCTCCTAAATAGCGACTGACAGAGCAAAGCTTGCGGGTGGCATCATGAACATCTTGCCCGTCAAAGTTCCGAATGTCAAAGTTCTGAATGAAAGACTTCAAAAAGTCTGTAGTTGAGGTGGACACCTGATGCCGAACGGTGAAGAAAAATGCCATAACTCCACCCACAGCAAGGTCATCGTTGAGCTGGAGAAGGTCCTCCTGGACCATGGCATGAAGAGAGGGCTCGGAGGATTGAACTAGAAGGTCCTGGGCCCAATTATCTGCGGCACTATCAAGTGGCCCAGCGCACAATGACAAAGCACGTTGATGTTTGACGACAACTTCCTCCGAAAGGGACTTCCATTCGGTGGGAAGGAACTTGTAACAGTCGCGATCCAGGCTCAGAATACTGTCAGGATTTGTCTCGTCATACTCCATGGTATCAGGGACCCAGAACCCACCATCCAAATCATATTCAAGCAACCTCTTGGTAAATTCATGAACTGCACGCTGGTAGTCGAAAGTTTTGTCGGCTAGCGTGGAAAAATTGTTCGAAAGTTCAGTCGGACTGATTGCCGGATCCACAAATTTGATCTTCAGGGCCTTGGTGGCGATATCCCTGACCTTCTGCATGTCTTTGGGCTTGCGCCCCCATTCCTTCTTGCTTATGATGACCTTCGACGAACGAACTGCTTTGTCAGAACGTTTTGAACTGCACAATGAAATGCCGACCGCATTGGACAGGGTGGCTCTGGAGTCATCGTCACTGGAATCACCATTGAATGAACTGTCAGAATTAGTGGACAATGACGAACTTCTGGAGCTACTGGAGGAACTGGACGAATATTCGTCGGAAGATGAGGAATAATAATGGCGACGGCCACAACGGTGGCGACGGGAGCGGCGTGAGTTGCGCTTGCAAGCTTTCTTCTTTTTCTTATTCTTTTTAGATTTCTTGTCACGCTTGGACTTTTTCTTCTTGTCCCCAATGGCTTCCTGATCCCCCTGAGAAGTGGACTTGACTGGCTTCGAACGAGCGTGGGAATGACTGAAGGTACTCGATTGGGAGGCATCGGTTGAACGACGTGCTTGAGAAGCTACGTCTCGCACAGTGAGGGAGGGAGGGTCCTTAGATTTGACTGTTCCTTCATTTTCATTAGCTTCTGCATCCCCGGTGACTTCGAGACCATTGGAGGTCTCGGCCTCGATGTCATTGGCCAAATCATTTGAACGAGCTGTCTTGACACTGGACTTGCGCCCCATAAAACCAAAGAAACCACCACCACGAGGAGTTGACGGTGTGTCGATGGCCTCGAAGTCTTCAGCAGACTTCGTGATGCGCCGAGCATCGTTGATTTCTTTCGACTCGTCGACGGAGTTGGACAAGGACATGGTTCGAATCGAATGGAGGCAATGACGACCAAACTGATTGCACGATGAACGATGGGAGAGAATTGAAGAACAGGCACGACTGAAGCTCGAACGGCTTGAACGACTTGCACAACCGGTGTGTGAAGTAATAGGACTTAACTGGAGTGGTGCTGATGCCAAAGCACACTCGGAACTCAAAACAATGACACTGTGGCGCTAGGCCGGGCGGAGACGACGAAGGAAGGATTGATTGACAGCGGCGGAGGCCGGGCTCACGATGACGACGGTGACTTACTCAAAGGCGGAACGCTACCTTAGATTCGCAGAGAATCAAACGTAACGCTCATAACCTATAGAGAGCCAGCAATGGTGAGAAACGGACATGGTGGAAATCTAAGTACTGTAGCGTCAACTGAGTAAATCACTTTTGATGTAACTGGCTTCTAGAATTATGATTGAGAATAGATCTAAAATGTGAAGCAAAGATTTGCTGCTGACAACTGGCGTGATGCCTGATTGAAGTCAATACAGATCATACAGTACGAGAATATGTATGTAGAACTTACGAATGTAAGTAGAAGAATATGCATGTTGGCATGAGTGCCAACGGTCAAACCTGACGCGTGAGCTACAATCTCTACAAGGTCCATGGCTGTTGTCGGTGCATCTATTTATAAGTAGCGCCGAGAAAGATGGAAAGTGAAAGCAGTTGACAAATAGGGTGAAGCGTTCAAAAATGAAAGTGTATGCACGAACCTCGAAAAGTACATCTGCCTCGAAAACATTCAACAATCGACCATGCAAGTACAGTACAATGAAGGGGAGACTCCCATCAATACAGAATGATCCCAATAACAAGCATGTTTTTCAATAAACCATTAGTTTATAGCTCTTGCATCACGCATTGCAAATCGTTCATCTCCATAGCATACTGCTTCCTCGCTGCCTCCATAGCTTTTTGTAAATCTCGTGCCGAGTCCATAATATGACTTTGTATTCTGTCAGTCATTTCTGGAACTTCCATTGCCGCATACACTTGTTCTTTATTTCCATCCTTTTCGCCAGCTTCCTCACTTTTAAGATTCGACTTTTCTTTCATTTCGTCCAAGGCACCCAGCCAATACACAACTCCATAACTGGTAAACAACTCTTGACCCTTCTTCACCTTTCTGGTAGTGACTGTCGCCAATAACGGGGATGGTCCAAATGGAATGTGTATGCAATTTTTATTTTGTGTTGATTGCCGATAGTAGTTTTCAATATCTTCTTCAGAGATTGCAAACGGCTTGCCATTAGAAGGGTCCAAACAGTCCAATTGGTCCAAAAGAGAAGCACCATCATTAATATAATGCGATGTCCAAATATCATCCAACTCCTCATTTCTGGTGGGATTCACATCAAGGTACAATATTGGTGATTGAGACTCTCCATCCAGCAAAGGAGATAACAAAGAAGGTCGTTGAAAAATGGGTTGATCCGTAGCATGCAAATACGGAGAAGTTCCATGAGGATGGTCCTCGAAGTATGATCCATCTTGCTCATTGAGAGTGGTAAACACAGATTGCTCTTCTCCACCTTGGGTATGCTCCATCCCTAAGGCATGGGATGGATAAAATCCCACAACCATACCAGCCTTGATATTTTTCGATGCAAATAGACCCAATCCTGCATCTTTTCCACCTTTATTGAGAGAGGAGGGGGCAATGTGCGTGAATTGGGCCACTTTCTTTCTCAGTTGAGATAGAGACGCTGAATATTCAGGGTGATTTTGAAACACTTGTGATGATGTAGATTTGTTCATGGCAATTGACATTCTTTGTAGTGATTTTTGGAGTAGTGATGCTGATGATGGTGGTGATGAAGTTTTCGATGCTGTGTCGTCCAATTGAGATGTTAAATAAGCAGCTGTTTTCCTGTTGTTTGTGTTGAGCCGCCTCCCACGGACCCCTCTCCCCCCGATTATTCCAACATATGCGGGGTGTGCCGGACTGAAAGTCCTCGTCGAAAACCATTCCCCGCCCCTGTCGATGCTTCCAATGCTTCCTATGCCCCTTTGTCTGACTATTGAGATTGGGCAGTTCACAAGATTGGCGCCACAACTGTAAGATATTCTGGTTATTTCATTGGCGGCTCCCGTGGAAAACGAACTAGCATATCGAAGGCAATAGATGGTGCTGATGTAAGCGGGTATCATTGCTGATGCCATAGCAAGTGCTGCTGTCCATCCGTGACGGAAACGCTTCTTTGACTGCGCCATCAGATAATTTTTTGTGGCTGGACGCTGGACGCTGCCTGGCCTGGACACTGGACAGAGAGGGATGTTGTCAGAATAGGTTAGAATAGGTTTACCATGCTCTAGAGTACAATAGTACTTTTAGGAGTACCATATTGTAGCAGTACAATACCTATACTTAGGTACTTAGGTTACTACAATACTACTTACTTACCTACCCGCCCTACTTGCTTCTTGCTTACCATACCATACACAATCAATAAATAAATAATGGCGTGATGATGTTGTTGTGAGAGATGTGAGATGTGAGATGTGAGTGCGTGAGCCAATAATGTCCGCATCTAGTACTCCTATCTGCTATCTTGACAACGAATGCAAAGATTTTGCCAAAGATTTTTGCCCAACACCCATCATTGTAATACCACAGAATGCCATCAATGAGATTCAGGCCACAAAAAATGCTGATGTTTCCCACGATGTTACTACTCACAACGTCACACAGTCGTAGAGTGGCATCCTTTGTGGCGCCAACATTGCCCCAACTGCCGACACAGCTGTCCTTGGCACTGCATCAAACATCCTCATCTGTTGATATCCGCCGAAACTGTAACAACTGCAATAATAAACGATTGTATCTTTCATCCCGCCAATACAGAAATTTTAGCCATGGTGTTCCCTCTCTGTTTGTGCCGCGCCCTTCGTCTTCGTTGTATTTTGGCAACATTGAAAGATGTTCGAGGTTATTTTCTTCCCAAGAAACAACCTCAACATCGACAAGTACACCAACAGCCTCTGGAGCTTCGGCAAACAACGACAAAAATGAAAATTGGTATTCGCCATCGCTTATGTCCCACATGCTCTATCGGATACAGCAGTGCAATACCGTCCCTGAGGGAATACGGCACTGTCTTCTAGATTTTTGTGTAGACGGGAAACTTCTTGGCAAGGTGGGTTTTCCCGCCTTTATAGATGGTGTTCAGTGCTCCAATTTAGCTTCTTATGGGTGCAATAATTTGCTCGCAACAATGATTTCATGAGCGGATGAATGGATCTATTTGGCTACAAAAGTGTTCCTGATGCAATTTTTCATATGTGAATTGGGCAAAAACACTGGTTGTTCGTTCGAAATCAAAACGAGGCAACTCTTGCGAGGACAAGCTTGAATCTTGCATCACTTGGGCATTTTGGTTATTTCGTAAGCATGGTTCTCTTCGTTTAGCTTGCATTGCGGGAGAATAAATGTGTTGCAAAACAAATGCTTTGCATTGAGCGATAATCTCTTAAATGGAGTTTCGTCGTGTATTGTTGGAGTGCAGGATGCATGCTCACGAACTATGAATGTTTTTGTCGCTGATGCCGCATTAGGTGTTTGCGCGTGTTTCCTGATAATGGTGATTTTTTCTGGACGAAAATATTCGTTGGTCAATGTCGGCGAAAGTTATTGTCCTTCTGGGAGCTTGCATTTTTTAACTCCACTATGCATCATTCCAACTCTTTTTGCGTAGGTGACGCCAAAAGTTGCCGAGCGACTCTGCTCTATCACACTTCCATCTTCCTCTTCCCCGGCGTTCGAACTCATCCAGTTGCCAGAACAATATCAACAAATACTCACACTCACTCCTCTTGCTGGCACTACTCCAGACGAACGAACTGAATCAGTGGCCTACGTCATGACCCAACTGCGTGACTCCAACGATCATGGCGATTCTGGCTATATGGGACTGCGTTCCGGCTGGCGAAATGAATACTACCCCGTCGCAGAAAAATTTGAAGATGTTTCCAAACCTTTATTTTTGATTGAGAGGGCGGCTGCTTCCCTATTGGGCGTTTTGGAGTATGGAGTTCATATCAATGGAATTGTACTTCCCAACCAAAATGAAGGAAATGGTGAAATGCCCAAAATGTGGATGGCGCGACGATCCAAAACCAAATCCAAATTCCCCGGATATTTAGATCACATTGTCGCCGGAGGTCAACCTGCAGGATTGTCGTTAATGGAAAATGTCATCAAAGAATGCATGGAAGAGGCAGGAATTCCCGAGGAGTTGACTCGCAGCGGGATTCGTCCGGGAGGTGCCATCAGCTATGAGAATTATGGGGAGAGGAAGGAAATGAAAGGCAGCGGGGAGGGGGTGATGAATCGAGTTGTTTTGTTCTGTTTTGATTTATATCTGCCATCTGATTTCATTCCAGTTGCAAATGATGGGGAGGTAGAGTGTTTTTTTCAATGGAAACTTGAGGATATTGCCAAGTCGATGGATCCTGAGTATGATGATCCGATAAAGCCAAACTGTTACCCAGGTGAGACTTCAAAAAACTAATGCCATTGAACATCTTGAACCTGACACTGAAAATGTTTCACTTTTTCTTATTCAAAGTAATCATTGATTATTTGATGAGATCAGGATTCGTCATGCCAGACAGTCCACGATATCTTGAAATACTGCGCACCCTCCGAAGTGGATCTTGCGTCTGACAGCATTTGGCTGCATGATGGAGAGACGAAGTAGCTGTAAGAAATAACTTGATAACCTTCTATCAAGCAAATGCCACCCTGCCTGCCATTATGATGACGGAAATGACAACTATTCTTCCATCCTGCACCCACTATTATCGTGTAACTTTTTCTAGGTATTACAGCAATGTGTAAATAATCAATCACTATCTTTGAAATACATTCGTATTTTGTTTCTATTTAAGGAAAAGCCTCAAAAATGGATCGATCCAGATGAGCTGTCTTCGAAAAATGCAATAAAAAACTCATTGCATCTGATTTTTGCAGTAGTATCATGGTAAATTATGTTTGGATCCAGTCAAATTTGGATCCAGGGATCCAGATTTATTGGTTGCTCGCTCACGCACACCTCACACCCCATGCATAAACCCTCACATAATAAACCATGTGGTTTAAATGTCATTATCAAAATGACGATGGCGGAGAACCTAAGTAGTACACACTAGCTATGTAGATGTATCCATTTTTTCATTTTATTTTGTAGCTTTGAAATAATGTGAACTTGATATGGTACACTTCACTCAACAATGACAACAACAAAGATGACAAAAATAAACAAGGTAAGTGGTAATTAATTTCAAATACGATTCGTTTTGCTGGATCCGGTTGACTTAGCTTTGGCATGGCAGTGATTTGACACGCCATAATACCCTACAATCACAGTATTAATATGATGGTCGAATGAGCCCCATTACTCATCTGATTGCCATCCTGCGACCAGTATTTCCATGGCGATCGAACGAGCTCCTGTGGCTCATTTGATTGCCACGGCAATGTTTCATTTGATTGTCATGGTGACAACGTTGCCATTTTTGTTGACAATCAAATGGGTGCAATTTTTTTATTTGATTGTCGCAATGCTGGGGATATCAATGGACGTAATTTCCACTGCAATGGAATGAGCCACATGTTGCATGCCACAAAGGGTTTTGAAATCTTTAAAAAATCTCTTTTTTTTTTTTGAAAATTTCTGGATCTGGATCCCTGGATCCAAATACTGCCAATCCAATTATTGTTTCTCAGTACAAGTGTTTAATTATAATGACCTCTTATGATTATTTATGAACCACTATCTTATTACATTTTGTTAAGCAGCCCTTCCACGATGTTTTACATAATTTTACTACCAGTGCCCCAGATACAAAATAAATAGTCAATTCA
>JALLOT010000268.1:9534-22748 GCA_036939595.1 Thalassiosira livingstoniorum | reverse complement strand
CCTAATTTTAAGTGTCTAGAAGTCAATTAACTTCACTTAAAACCAAACATTCATTTAAATCTACTTTTCATACCCAGTAAACTACTCTTTACCAGGTAAAATACCCTGAAATGCAGCTCTAGGTTGTGATTGTATAATTTTTGTTGCTAAAAAAAACACCACTTTTTTGTCATTATTTTCATCATCCCAGCTGCAACCACAATTGTTATCAGTTTACCTACCAAATACTTCCATATGTATTTTTTGTTGGATAACCTCCTTTTGTCTCTTCCTCTACATGCGTTTCCATTCTCTAATGATTGTTGAATTTTCTTCACCCAGTGTTATTATGGTTAGCAAATTTTCTTCACCCAGTGTTATATGGTTAGCAATATTTATATTATTGCTCCTTGTTGTGTTTGTCTTGCCATCATGTTTTGGTAAACAGTATTGCTATTTTATTGTTGAGTATTGTTCATCTTTTCATTTAATTTGTGTGTTTATCTTTTGCATTTCTCACAATGATGTAACAACATCAATATAGTACTGGATGCAGCTTTCCCAATGGACAGTACCGGTGTGTTGTAGAAGGTGCAATTGCATTGAATGACAAAGTGATTTATAAAGGAGTCAATCACAAGCATTTTCACTAAATATTCTTGAGTACCATCATTTCTCAGTTGGTTGGTGTATTCAATGATGCACAATGATTTTGACTGTGCTGAAAAAATACCATTGGCAAGGAGCTTCCTGATAGTCATCCCAGTGATGGGGTGTTAAAGACAATCTTCTAAGCTAAGTGGTCATTCTTCTTGATTGACTTCACTTTACATGTGTTATGACAGCAAGAGATCTTGATGCAATAATGAAAAAAGTAATTTTATAAAAAATCTTGTGCTCATCAAAAATCTCATGTCCAGCAACACATCAACATAAAATTCTCTACAACAGATTGGTTCACAGCTATTACATTGAACCACTTGTTGTATTTGAAATTAAACAATTATGCTCACAAAATTGTCAAAACATCTTTTTCTGTATGTACATGCATGGATATAGGTGTTTTCCTGTAGCTGATACATTGTTTCTACATTAACTCTTCTCCTTCTTGAGAAGACAGTCCTGAAACCTACCAAAAATGATAGGTTTCCATACTAGCTTAGACAGGTCTACGCAAAATCCAATACCTACAAAAATGGTAGTTTTCAATATGATATTCCTATGTATTTTGTACTTTACCTATTTTATGTGTGATTTAAAAAAAA
This sequence comes from Thalassiosira livingstoniorum, assembly GCA_036939595.1. Taxonomy (NCBI): domain Eukaryota; phylum Bacillariophyta; class Thalassiosirophyceae; order Thalassiosirales; family Thalassiosiraceae; genus Thalassiosira; species Thalassiosira livingstoniorum. The sequence continues at coordinate 21,504 of JALLOT010000268.1, read as the reverse complement.
TCTAAAAACCTTAGTAATTTCCAGTCAATCTGTGAAAAATGCAACTTCTGTATTTACATGATGTATCATAGAAACATCAAATAGGAAATAGTATAAAACAAAATCTACTGTTTCTGTTAGGTTTCAAAAATGACATAAAAATCTCTTAAAACTCTATTTAAAATGGTAGTTTTCAAATTGTTTGATATTGGATGTATAATTTCTATGGAATTATGCATATTGTTATTGTGTACCTACAAATTATCGAGTTTTTTAGTTTTAGTAGGAGTATCATACTACTGTATTAGATATCGTACACCATAAAATCTTTCATTTTAATAATATATCACACTTAGTTGGTCTCTTACCTAAAGTAGAAATTGATTTTACCATGACCTCACAATGAATGTTTTCAAAGATACTACATACCCACCAAATAAGAACAAAGAATCTTGTGTTGTACTACAAAATACCACTCATTTGGCAGTTTTTCTTTCAAAGGTGGAGATCTCCACCTTTGAGAGGTTGCTTTGGCCTTCAAGAAATTTTGTGGCAAGAAACTACATGATCATGCATGGTGTACATCTGGTAGAGGAGAACTTATTTTGAAATTTAAAATTTTAAAAATGAATTGACAGGCAAAGTTGAGCCTGAAATTGAAATTCAAGGGGATTGAGTGGGTATTGTAGAGGAGGGCAAATTTTAAGAACCAAGCATTTTCCCTGAAAATTCACAGCCAGTAGTACAGTTGCCGTTGATTCGGTGTGTTAAAGTAAGTTTTAGATAGAGTTGAGTAGATGTAGAGAATTTTTAAATTTTCAAATGGTCAAATGTTTTTTGAGTTATGTCTCAAAGAGCATTTTTCAAAACCTTGAACATCATGGAGCAATGGTGATTTTTAAAGTCTGGCCCATTTTGATTGATTTTGTACCATATTTTGGCCCATATATACAAAAAATACCAAAAATATTCCTGTCAATACCAAATTCTGAGTACAAAAAGGCCAATATAGGCCCACATAGGCATTAAAATTAAGTCTGAAACCACCAGTTCTTAAAAATTGTCTCTCTTAAAATTTGCCCCCCTCTGGATATCTAGAGTAATATGTATGGCTGGTACAAGCTGGTATGAGGCCTGCCTCCTTCAAGAGGTTAGGATTGTCCTTTGAGAGGTCTCATATCATGTATGTAGACTACTGTATGACCTCTCAAAGGACAATCTGTGCAACCAAATGAGTGGTATTTTGTAGTAATTTAATCAGTAATTTCAAATGATGAAGAGGCAGCATGCTGAGAGATGTCACCAACCATTGTGATGGTGTTAAGTTGTTACAATGTGTCATTTCATTGTTGTTCAAGGAGGTGGTTGCTTAGTTTTGAACATGGTATTGTGCTCAAAAAATATGACAATGGCATGAATTGCAACAACAATGACAGATGTCCTGATGCTTTCTGTGCCAATTTCAGTGGATACAGTGGCTGTGGCAGTAGTAACAGACACAACACATAGGACAGCTTTTTCATTGGAAGCAGTTGCAGTATTGACATTGGCAACATTTGTAGATGAGTACAGTTTTTTCAATGGTGCAGGTCATATAAACAGAGACTGAAATGCCAATGTTGACTACTGTAAAAAATTGGAAATAGTTGCCCTTGAGTTCAATGGGATTAATTTGGAACATAACTAGTTATCATATTTTCATTTCTTGTAATTATCAAGAGTATTTTTGCAATGGATGATTCAATACTACTGGTTATCACCTAAAAATAGCCAAGAACTCAAATTTGTTTAATCTAATTATTGATGGAGAGTAGGAAAAAATTTACATAACCATGAAGCAGTTTTGTCACAAATATTTTTATACCATTTCATTTTTAGATAACATGTCAATGACCAAGGAATGAATGGGAATGTTTGCTTTTCTTGATGAGTATGATTGAACACACCCATGATACTCAATGTTTCTGGCTAAAACAATGGTTTATATTGTATAGGACATGATAATGATATTAAGTTATTGCAACAGATATTATGATACTTAAAAAAATGCTCAATTTAAGAAGATGCACTAAGAACTAACTATGTGGTAATAAAGTAAGTCAAAACTCTGACTACTACTGCAAAAATTCAATACAGTAATTAGTCTCAATACATCATCATTTATAAATAGGAATAATTTGTAACAATTTGTGATCAAACATAGAATAAAAATGAAGGAAAAACCTAGCAGCATCTTATGAATCATGCTTACACAAAGTACAGAGAAGCAATTGTTTATATTCATATCTATTCACTTCTTTATGGTAAATTTTCTTGTATATTTGCATCTGCACCAATATATTTCAATAATGAAACTTACAGATGGAAGCACATATTTCTAGGAAGGAAACCAGTACTTCATGCATGGTTTCATGTTATGATGCCTTTAAAAAAATAAATGAATAGATTTGAATCAATGGCCGTGTTCATCACATGACATCTGATTATTAAATTCTTTTTGATCCACTATAGTTTTCTAATATTTTCCCAGGACAACCTGGGAAAATCCACAAGATATTTATCTCAAGGATTGGCAAGTCATTTTTTAGCATGCAACATGTATACACCAAGGATGATTATTGACTTTTTGAGAATCATCTATCATTTTTTGAAAATTTACTATTAGTGCAATAGAGAACATTATGTTACATTCCACTCATTATTATTTTTTAGTTCCTCAATTTTTGCTTCAATAGAATTCAATGGTGATGTAAAATTACAGTCATTTCATTCAAAAATCAATAATTCAAGTATTTTGATGCTTTTACCTTTATCATAATTTCACAAGGAATCAAAATATCTAAAAATAACTGCATGTAGCTATACTTTCAAATGTTCATGACTTCATTGTCATTGAAAGTCTATTGACTTTTGGTCCTTGTTGGCATAATGGACCATTTCATTCAATTGTCATCTTCTTGCACACATAATGCAAAATTGATTTTATTTTTTTCTTCCTTTTGAGTGAAAATTTATTTCATAGAAATAATGTGAATGTTACATAGCAAGTCCTACATCACAACAATACAGTTAATAAAAGAGGAAAACATCAGCTGAAAATGGACCAGTACAACAAAGTCATACATGGTAGTACAAGGTAATAAATTCAATGGATTTAATGGAAACATTACCATTTTTTCTAGAAACGGGTACATGGGCATCAAAGATTTCAAGCAAAATCACCTTCAAGAGTTACAATGCACATTGTACGATTGAAGACTTGTCTAGATTGAATTGAAGGTGCTCACTGTCCAAATATAAGTAAATGGATCCACAGTCATATTGAATGCCAAATTAAGTATATAATTTTACAATGGTTTCATTGCTATCACACAAAAGACAACCATCAATGAGTGATGGTAATTCAAAAATATTTTGAGTATGGTTGGACTGGAAAAATCCAATAGCTCAGCCTTATTGAACACCACAGAGAAGTAACCAAAGTACTGGAAGGTAATCTGTTCTAAGGGATGAAGTCATCAGAAAATGTTAGGCTGATCATCCATTAAATCTTGTATTGTCAATAATGTCGGTGGTTATGTGCCTTGATTCTACTAGTGGTTTTGCCATCAAGGTTGCTGTTTTCATTGCAGCCTTTGCTATTTGCTATGCCTCGGACAATGGTCCTTCTCAATTAGTTCTTTTATGAATCACAAGGAGTATTTTCTCGATTATATCTGTTTGTCGTTGAGATGTTGGATCGACATCCGAGCCGACCTTTGTACAATATGCATAACAATATAAAGTCATAGATAAACATGTATGTGAAAACAATGGTATGGTATAGATATTTCGAGAAAGTACGTCGGGTAAAACCCAATAATAATTTGACTTCCATCTTAAGCAATGAATAAATACTAAACAATACTCGTTCAAAGTAGGTAGTCCTTTGTTAATTTTTACGCCACACTACATGATAATATGTATGTGAAAAAATAAAACACAATACTATCGTATCTTTATTTGTTTATGCTCATACTTCAATGATACATGTCGGATACATCATTACATATTAAAATTTTCCTCGTATCTTTTTACATGTTTACAAACGTACGTAGGTAAATATACTGTGGATACCACAAAACCTACCATATACTAAGTACCACAGTATTGTATTGTACTTAGATACAACATGAAGTTGCGCAGGCGGGCGGGCACGACCACAAGATGACGTTGTCACATTATTTGCTTTTGTTGGCGATCGATCAGTTTTGTTGCTGCCATCAATACTTATTTATCACGCTCTTGTCTCTGTCAATAGCCATCATTCGTGTCCGCCGCCATCAATCAGTCGCCACCATCTCCTTTCTGCCGTGCTAACTGCCCACCTTTGCGTTCCCCCACCGATATTCATTAAATGCGAAAATCTCTTTGCAACGTTCATAATTTTCCTGAAGCGTTGAATCGCTCTCCCGCCATTTTTCTTTCTCGCACTCTTCTCTAGCTTCTCAATCCAAAACCAATCAAACACCATGACCTCCAACAATAACAATGTGGCAGTCCAATCCAGAACCCCTTCCAAAAGGAGGTCCAACCCTTCCTCCAAACCCCCACAAACCTCACAAGCCTCACAAACCTCGAGCCTCGAATCATTCGAATCACTCGAATCCGCCGAACCCTCACGCAAAGCACCACGAACGCCCCCCAAACGCCTCGCTTCCGCTCGAATCGTAACTCCCTCCTCCTCCTCGGTCGGCCACGAGCACAAGAAGGATAAGGAAGAGGAAGTCCCTCTGAATGCTCGTCGTGCTTTGCAATTGAGTCCCATTAAGGACGACGACAGTGAGAACAAGGAGGTCAATGAGAATAAGGAGAACAAGGAAAACAAGGAGAACGAAGATACCGAAGAACGCGAAGAACGCGATGTCGCAAAAACGAACAAGAAACTTCCATTCGGCCACACCCAATCCATCCAAATCCCCAAAAACGTCCAAAAAGTATATCAAATCGTACACAAACACTCGGGAAACATCGGAGGCAACGGCCACGGCGGCGCAATCTACGGGGAACTCACCGTCGGTTCGATGCAAAAAATGACCAACCTCATGATGGAACACACGGGACTTGGCAGCGAGAGCCGGTTCATCGATGTGGGTTGTGGGTTGGGGAAACCGAATCTTCACGTGGCGCAGTATCCGGGAGTGGAGTTTAGTTATGGGATTGAGATGGAGGAGGTGAGGTGGATGCTGGGGATTGTGAATTTGGGGATGGTTTTGAGGGAGGCGGTGCGGGAGGTGGAGGAGAAGGAGGGGGAGGGGACGGAGATTGGTCATCGTTGTCATTTTGCGCATGGGGACATTACTGAGGCGGAGTATTTTGATCCGTTTACTCATGTGTATATGTTTGATATTGGGTGAGTCTATTCCTTATTGTTCTTATGAAAAAGATTTCAATCGATTTAATGCTAACCAGTTATTCATTTGTATTTCATTCCATTATCGACAGGTTCCCCCCAAGACTTTTCCATCAACTATCTGACATGTTCAACAGAAGCAAGTCAGAATACCTCATTTGCTACCACGGCCCCAAACTAATGATTGATACTTACGAGTTCGACGTCGAGTTGATTGTACAAACGCCAACTTCCATGCATGGATCCTCGGAAGTTCACACCGGTTACATTTATCGTCGTGTGGCGGGAGACAAGAAGAAGAAGAGCAATGGTTGCAAGAACAAACGATTCGGTGTTCCATGTGACCCCCTCTTTGCGGATGCATGGGAACTGTGCCAATCTGGACTCGAGGCAGTGAGTGAACACTCGGCAAACCAAGTGGCCAAGCAGTTGAACAAGACGAAGAGGCGAACTACTCGCTCTTCGAAGAAGTTGATGGACCAAAACAAGTGAACACATGCATTGCGTTTCTTTGGGAGTCATCCGCTAGGATCCTGCCGAATAGAATTCCTCTGGTCACTCGTGAGCCTCTGACATTGGTACCATGCGTGACAATAGATCTGTTGCTATTTTGAAAATGCAGCTAGAATCAGCATTTTCACGGTAACTAATGCAAAATAGAGCCTTCAAATATTCATAAATATAAATCATTGCATAATATCATATTATACTCTTTAGGTGTAACAAATTGTTTGTAAAATCTGGATACATTGCAGCAAGTAGGCAGTCCATGATTTTCCTCTGAAATAAGTATGTATTATCAAGATTTTATATTTTACTTCCTTTACTCAGTTTGTTACAAATGTTTTGTCTTTCTCCGACATACATTAGCCAACAGGTGATAATAAAAATGACCATAGTCTTCATACTTTAAGAGGAGGTCTCTTGAGAATTTGCTGAAACAACAATGCACAAGATTTGACAAAGGAAATCAGGCGTGTGAAAATGCAGAAAATTCTTAATTTTGTCATAGGAAACTGCCACTCTAGAATCCTGGCTCTGTGATGAATACACCAAAATGATGTGAAAAATAATGGCAACCAAAGACTATGAAGTAAATCTTTGTGATAATTGCAGTAATGATGCTATAAAAACATTCTGTTGCAAAATTCTGTTTTGTTTAACGAACATCCTTTTTTATTCAGAAAAAAATGTTTGTCACACTTTGTTTTTGCATGGTCCTGATTTCAAATTCTTTGGTCCTCGTAAACTTTCAAAAATGTTGCAAGGATGCTTTGGCATTAAGTAAGTTAGCACTGAAAAATTTGGGATGTAATGAAGATATTGGTCACATTGTAGTTGACAGACAACAATATGTACAACAATAAGAATTCAGAAAGGAGAGAACCAAATGATTTCTATTCTTGGTCACTTTCTTTTAAATTTCATATTTAGGCTCAAACAGTCAATGCAATCTTATGACATTAGACTTCCTGGTCTTTCATGAATATGAGTTCCAAGCAAAAAGTCTATTTCCAATATTATGGCAAAATGGACCCAGCTAAGCATTTATTATTTGGGACTTTGTGTGAATAAATTCAAACTTTGTTCAACATTGCCGACAATAAATGATACTCCTGTGGAATGAGAACACATTTTATCAAATGGCACTTTTCACAAAACAATGTCATATACAAATATGTCACTTACTTTGCTAGTTGACTCTTTGCCAAAGGCATTTTTGGTAATAAAGGCAACAAAAATAACATGTATTTCATACAGCTGAAAAGAAAGGCCTCATGTGCAAACATATGGAAATGTACAAGCACATGGGATCCAATTTGATTGCAAAAAGCAAATTTCGACTCTTTAAGTAACATAACATAATTTTTTGATTATTATCCTTTTGCATCTCTAAAAATAATGGCAACACAAGCATCTAAACTAAAAAATACTTTCATTTGATTCAACATTTTTGATAATATACATAATATGAAGTATGATTGCAACATCATTGGCCAATTTTAGCCATTTTGTGTCTCAAAAAGTTAAATTAATTTAGGTTTTACTGTCATGATTCTTTTTGTTTACTTATGAAGTCTTAAACTTAAACTCTTAAATAAAATGTACAAACAATATTTGAATTTCCATATTATTCCACCTCCTTACTTCTCTCACATACAATGTCATTTTAAATTGAATTTTTGACTGAATTTATGCCGTTAACTGAAGAAAACATTAGTCCCCATGATGCCATTATTTATTTTAACTAAAATTGCTGCTAATTTAAGTCACATGATTAAAAGTGAATGGCGAAGTTATTAGATCAGCAATATCATATGAATGAATCCTGGAAATTTACTTCTAAGTTGATAATAATTTTGAGAAAAGCTTAGCAAGCAAAATCTTGAGGAAGTTTCTCTGTACTATCAAAAATGTTGCATGCAAAAAGTACCAACAATGTCAATTCACACTGAATTCCAAATCTCAAAAAATAGAGTACATACTAGGTCATTAATGAATTACCATTGCAATATATTGTGTACAAATACTCATCACTTCTTTGCTAAACGAAATGATTTCAATTAGGATGTGTGATTCCTACAACTGCGCTGTCATCTTCCAAGCAAATATGGTTGAATTAATTTCAGGATCAACCATCATTTTAAAATTTACTTAAAAAAATACAAGTAGGGCAAGAATGGAAGTTTCATAAAGGCAAAAGTATGTTTGCAGTCCAGGCAAGAGTCATTATCAGCATCAACGCCACAGTTCTCCTAGATCTACTACCTTAGTGATAGATGCAAAAACGGAAGACCACTAAGATTCATTTTTTCCAAATCAAGTGGTTAAAGTAGGGTTGTTATCTGATAGTTCTGCACAATATTTCATTGCAATAAACACAAGAAAGGAAGATAACTGAGATACTAGAGTAGCTATTTGTTATGCACTAGGCAATATCCTACCAATACATACTGCCACAGCATAGACAATGACACCTTACACCTTCAATTCTGATGTTCATTAGAATTCTCAAGATTGGTGATTTTTGAGTAAAATCACTTATATCAAGAAACATAATAGCAAGGACTCTTGATTCAATATTAGTGACAATAGAAGATAATTGATTTTTTACTCTCATCTCCTTTCAGACTGATGATGGTTTACACAGTACTCTCCTTGACATATTTTTATTAATACTATTGCAGGGTGGTGGCAACAAAAATTTAAAACTTGCAACTTATCAATATCAACCAATAATCAAACATGCAAAAATTTAGATCATTTCAGAATTTTTATCTCTTCTATCAAAGACATAATTTGATTTCAGCTCAAGTTAATACATGGCAAAGTATGTGTCAAAAATCAACACATATTTTATCCAATTTGAGCTTGAAATTCCAACATCATGGGAAAATCATAATTGAGAAACTTGAACTCTAAAACTGAATGGGTTTCTTTTTCTCTTTGCAACACTTTTTTGTTGCAGAATTAATTAAAGAAAATTTCATTCAATATGTAAATAATTGACTCACATAATAGCTTAAAGGATAAGTTCTGCAAAACTAGTACACAATGGACCAAAAAAGAGACCAAAGTAGTAGCATGAAAAACAACAAGAGATAGGCACTATTATTCACCAAGAATACCTCAAGAAAGAAAATATAGATGATAGAAAAGGAGAAAATGATTCTTGATTTGTATTTTTAAAAATAATGCTTTTAATATGAATCAATTTTTGTCATTGAATGATGCCTCTACAAATGATTGGATGTCACGTAAGTAGAAGAATACTTAATGTTATCTTCTTACAAGTGATTGCATTCTTTATAATTTGATTCAGTCAATATTTTTTGTACCAATGATTGAGGAGTAATGCAAATCAATGTATTCAAATAAGATAATAAAAATATTTACATTTTCACCTTGAAATTTATTTAAGTATCAGATTAATTAAATTCATGTTATCCAATCTAAAAAATGCACTACTTTTTGAAAAGCTGTGGTATGTGATGTGATTAGTGTTATTTTTGACTTCATTTTCCAACATAGATTAAGGGTCCTGATATATTTGTCTATTTCCTTTTCAAGAAAAAATCATTTCAAACAAAAGAAGAAGAAAACAAATTCAAACTCAAAATATCAAAAAAATGTGCACTGGCTCATTATTATTTTGGTATGTTTGTGTCAATAATATTACATGAAAATATAAATTTTTGGAAGTTGCACTTTTAATTATGAAAAAACATATATCCAATTCTGATAATGTTTAAGCAGGAGCATAGTTGGAAAAAAGTGATTGAAAAACTTCTGTTGAGTTGGTATGATCTTTTTGATAATCTATCTCGTACAAAATAATAAAAGCAGAAAGATAAATGTTTGACTTTTCTGTATTCTTTTGCATTGGTTGGACTATTTGAAAAAGATTAATTGTGAATTGTAACAAAATGGTCTCTTTATAGTTAGTGTCTCTACTCCACAAACTACTATGTTTGTATATGTATTTTTGTACTATTCTTGTGTATGGCAAAAAATACCCAACTTGAATACTAGAGTGAACAGGCTTGCATCACTAAGACCATCTAAAATTATTTGTATAAGTCAAGCATACTAACCAGGAGAAATTTCCCAACACTATGCTCATAATAATACATGAGAGGCAAAAAAACCTCCCCCCAAATAAAATGAGTAGAAGCAGACCAACACCAACCTCCAATAAACATCACCTAGTAATGAGAGGGATCTGTAATGCAAGGAAAAAACTAAATCAAATGTAAATAGCCTAAAGTCAACCCAAGGAATTATAGGGGAGTAAACAAAAGATTGTCCATGCTTTTGACATTGACACAAGTTTTAAATCAATATTCTTCTATTGGCTTGCCCTTTGGATTTGGATATTCTATGCTTTTTGACTGTCTGTTGCTGTTACATCATCCCTGATCATAACCTTTGAGTTCCATCTCATATCTTATTCATTCCTAGTTAAGATTTACCTCCTTTCTTCAATGGGGGGTTCATGAATTGGTAAAGCTTTTTTGCTAACATGATGGGAATTAATAACCTAGAGATATGACTTGTGTGAATCTAATGTTGTGATAGGGAATATGATTCTTTTTCTCTTTGTCTCTTGAATGATTTCTCCTCTTTTGAGACAACTTGTTTGACATTTGAAACATATGGTTGTTCACATGATGACCGCCCAACCAAAGTATTATGATCAGGAATATCATAGCAGAAACAAAGGTAATACTTAAAAAATAAGGAGATATTATTCCAAAGTGTATGGGCTGTATTTTTGATAGCACATATTGTCTATGAAATTTTTATATCATAGAAATAGATTGTCTCATTTTACTCTCTGAATGTGGGGCAACATGAATAAAGTCAGCAAATGAGAGTAGATCAGACTAGGATCATGTACATCAGGGCTTGATATTTTTCTATTTCATATTATTTGTTCATATAAATATTTTACAGCTACAATGACACAAAATTTATAGAATTTCTAAAAACAATGCTTTGAACTGTCCTGAATTGCAAGCTCCAGTTTTTCTATTTTTGATAGTAGTAGTAACACTTTGAATTATTTGAACATACAAAAATCTCAAGAGTTGGAAACAGTAACTTTGATGTTTTTCAGAAGAAAATTGATCAATTTACACTTGTTGTGAATAAGAATTGAAACAGAAAACAATCCTCACAAAATAATAGCAACCCCATGTATTTAATTTTTCATTGAAAATGTTTGCAATGAAAATTTGAAAATTTAACCAGCACCATTTAAATCCCCCACTTAGGTAGTTTTAATCTATACTACACACTACTGATACAGTGTGTACTCTTCCCATTATTGCTGGAATGTGAAAATTTCATCAAGTGGATTACTTGTGATGTAAGACCATTACAGATTAATAACAGGTCACAGGCAAAACCAAAATATAGTGTTTGAAAATGACAAACAACACACAGTGATTTTTGTACATGTATATGAGGTAGAATTAATTTTTGATACAACCAAATTCATATTGCTGGTAGTTACAGTAATACTTGTAATCATTTCCAGCATACAGATTTTAGGCTAAAATATCTGTCAACTTCAACTACTAGGATATCATTATACCACCCATAACTATTTTTCAGGTATAACTAGGTAGTTTGTTGGAAGAATATTCAACAATAATAAATAGGTGCTACTGATAGTTTTGTTAAGACTGCTTTATGTAATGGACTATGACTTACAATAGTTCAGCTATTATAATGTAACATTGGATTCTAGTGTGTTCCAGTACATAGATCTATGTTTGACTAGTGGTCAATTCTGCCTTGGCTTAAGTTAAACTAGTAACAATATTACAGTAACTATAAAACTATTATCATAGAATATAGATCCTATTTATATTTGATACATGCCATTCCAAATCATTCCTTACTTATTTATGATCAAAAGTATATAAGTGTATGGAACAATTCATTTATTGGTAATTGATGATATAGACATGAAATCATTTGATCTTATACTATCATGTATAATGGTTTTGAGCCAAAGCCAATGATATGTTTTCTGTAGACTTTGGTGTAGTAATAGTGAGTGAAAATTTAGGATCTGCATAAAAAAATTT
>JALLOT010000267.1:0-22732 GCA_036939595.1 Thalassiosira livingstoniorum | reverse complement strand
AAAGAAAACAGAAAAAACAGGAAGGAACCCAGAAACAAAAAAAAACTACAAAAAACAGCACCAAATCCAAATCTTCTAGACATTCAAGATGAAACCTGCAAAATAACCTAGAACTAACCTAGAAAATAATCTAGAACAAACAAAAGAGAAATATGGAGAAAGAGTATCTAGAAAACATCTAAACAAGGATCTAGCCACAAGAAGACACACAGTAGGTAAAAACATAGTAGGAAATTATTTGAGAAAAGGAGGGAACTGAGAAAAACCATCTAGTAATAAAGAATAAAACACACAGAAGGATCACACAAAATAACAAACAAACAAAATACTCATGAGAAAATCTACAAAGAAATCTAGCTAATGCTGTTTGATGGGACAAAAAAAGAGATCACAAATGAGCATAGAAAACTACAAAATGAGCCAGAAACAGGAAAAAGGCCTAGAAACATAACTTATAAAATAATCAATGTAACAAAAAAGGTGGAAGTTCCAACTTAGAAGAAGACAATAGACTAGAAATTAAGGAGTAAAAATTAAAATAAACTAGAAAAGAAAGTACAGAAGGTAGCTAATAGAAATGATCACAGTTATGAACTTGAAATCAAATAATAAATTGAAGTTCCAAGATAGGCTTTGGAAAATAATGTGTGGCTCAAACCATTTTGTGCTGACTTTTATACATCTTGCCCGTTTGATCACTAGTATAAAAAATACTCTGCATAAATAATCATAAATCCTGATAAATCTACATGAAATAAATGAAAATCTGCGTAGACCCTTAAAATTGAAAAAATATTTCTGAATACATGCTCTTCATACATTGAGAGCTAACTATGCTGCATTAATATCTTCTGAAATCCAGGGGCATTGTGCCTTCATTATTTTTGAAGGCCTAGGACAAAGTACAAGACCAAGAAAAAACTAGAAAAGAACAAAAAACCAGGAACCAATTTGAAATAAACTTTGAGTACAAATAGATAAAATGCTGTATGATTTTGTGGACAAAACAAATAGAAGAGAAGTAGAAGAGAATATACAAGCAAACAATAACACATAACTGAAAACGTCTAGAAAAGAATTAGAACTGTTTTTGCAGAACCCTGAGACTGAGACCTAAATGGGGATCTATAAAGCAGTATTTTATGCTTAAAAAACTAACAAAATTCAGACTCTACACAGACCCCTCTTTTGGCAATATACTAGCTTTACTTAGTAAGTGAAAACATGGTTCAATAAAGTATTAACATTTGTTTGTGTAACAACAACTGCACTCTGTGCATTAACTAAAATAATATTCATTTCAATTTTACTGAAAATGAAAAAAATATAACATATGCTGGTCTGCTTTGCTGTAAAATCTTTTTGATAGGACCTATGGTGGCCTCTCATGATACAACTGCGTTTACAGTTTACACTTAATTTGATTTGATTTGGTTTGCTTTCCTGATGGTAATTACTATTTGAATGTGATAATAACACAAAGTTTCTTTACCATTATTTGGACAGTGCTCTGCTCAAGTTCAGTCAAGAAGAGCAAATGATTCCTCCACATTTTTTGCCTCTGTAGAATAATCAACTAACCTGAATGGAACTTTGGATAAGATGACAAAGATGTGGCCAACTGTCTGGACGGCAGAAATCTTCTTATCACCATCTCTGCATAATCTTTCCAGCTTTGAAACAAAGAGCAAGCTAATAAAGATAGATTTTTTCATTTTTGAAAGATATTCACAACTTAAAGTTGTACTAAATCATGTTTTTGTTCCCTTCTTCAAGTTTTGCATTGAGCTTGATTCAAATGATCCTATCAGTCCATTGATAATAGTGACAAAACTCAGTTACACAGTCTCTGTTTTAGTATCCTTTTCAGGTCAGATGTCAGCCATTTTAGAGTAGAGATCCTTCAAATTGACCATCTGCTTTGTTGTTGATTGTCAAGAAGACCTTCAAAAAAGGTAAATAGTGCTCACAAGAACCATGTTGCTTAGAAAACTACGACAAGACTTTTTTGATCTGCATTTCTTTACAGAATCTTGAACAATATGACTGGTGACATGTATTTCGTTGGGGTGTTTAATGTTTTGCAGATAACTAGGTAGCAAAAAGTATTTACATTTTCATAATAAAATAGCAGGGTTCGAGTCAAGCTACGGAAAAAATAAAACTGCTGTAATTTTTTCGTTGGAGAAAATTTGAAATGATGCCACCGGTGTCGAATCTAGAATCAATATTTTCATTCGTCAGAATTCTCAGCAATGGCAGGAACAATCTGAAAGAAAACATTTACTGTCAGGTCATTCTGCTCGTTGCAAATTGTGAGCAGTTCAAACATTCAAATGTCTACTTTGTTAAACATGATTGATTTTCAGTTACTGAGATAGGGTGCATAATTTTCTCCTTCGACAGCCCCTCTGGTCAGATTACTATCCAGAGGGAAAATCCCTTGCTCCCGAGCCAGTTGTGCATACACACCCCCTTTTCGAAGAAGCTCTTCTGGATGTCCCATCTCTTGTATTCTACCTTGCTCCAACACAACCACCTTATTCACATTAAGATCTCTTACAACTCCGAGTCTGTGAGTTACCATTAACATGCAACGTGTTCTTTTCAATGCTGATTTCAAAGCCTCTACCACTACATTTTCACTTTTCGAATCAAGTGCAGCACTGGAGCATGCAGTGAAAAGTGGTACAGCCAAAATTTCAGGAATGCATTTATTATTGCAATGAAAACAAAAACTTCACATGGAGAAAAATACTTACGTAGGCTCATCAAGCAACAGCACATCTGGAAACCTCACAAGTGCTCTTGCAATAGCAACTCTCTGCCGCTGTCCTCCAGACAACGTTCTTCCACCTTCACCAACTCTTGTATCCAACTCCAACCCTAGATCGTTATTATCCCCGGTAACCGGAAGTCCTGCAAGCGACAATGCCTCAGTAACAGCAATTCGATATTTTTCACTGTAACACCCCTCTCCAGTCTCTTCTTCAACGCTATCCTTTTCCACTCCGTAGAGAACGTTATCAATAAGTGAAAGTGGAAACAAATGTGGTTCTTGTTCCACGACGACAACCTTTGAAGCGATTTCTTTTCGAGTCATATCTTTCAACTTTTTCCCTTCCAGTTCGATGTTTCCAGATGAAGGGTCGTAGAAGCGGAGGATAGTGCGAAGCATCGATGATTTCCCTGATCCACTGTTTTTCGTACAAGTCGCAATTTTACATCCATGAGAAAATTGTTAGGTTGAATGAGGACATAATCTGGAAAAAGATGTCGAATCAGCACATACCTTCTTCCAACAATGGCCACTTTGTCGTTAGCATAAACACCTAGATCAATATTTTCCAATGCCGGCTTTTCCATGGCCCCATAAGTCACCGACATGTTCGCCATTTTAATCACTGGCTCCTTTAGCTGATTCTTTCTAATTTTCACCTCATCCATCAAATTCTGAGCTGCCTGTAACTCCATCAAAGTGTCCCTCACAGTTCTAGGATCCCTCACGGACGGAATCCTTCGGATCAGGTCAAATACATTCGTACTAGCACCAAACGCCGCTTGAATCTTAGCCCATTGATCTCCCACCTCATTTGAAGACTCAAGTACAAAATTCACGTAAAATAAAAATGAAGTCAAATCTCCCGCGGGAAGAGCTCCAGCTCTCCCCAACGACCAGCAACTGAACAAAAGAATACCCTGAAGTGCCGCTTGCAGCGTATCACTGACAAATTTATGCGTGCCATACGCCCACGCTTGTACCTCCTCCAGCCTCAAAGCATCGTATTGAGAAGACTCATATTTATCCGTCTCAGTCGACACACCATCAAACGCTCTAACAGTTTCACTCATCGAAAACGAAGTCTCCGCCACAGCACTCGACACAGCAAACAATTCCTGAACTTTCTCTGCCAAACTTCTCGTAAAATCACCATACAGAATGGAAGCTATCACCACGGATCCAATTCCCGCAAAAGCCGCCAATGCCAATTTGGGTTGGATTTTAAGCAGGTACACTGATCCGAAGAGGAATTGGATAAGTTCACGAAAGACAACATTGACGTGGAAAGAGATGACCATGCCGATTTTGTTGACGTCATTGTTGAGACGGGAGAGGAGGAAGCCTGTTTCTGTGGAGTCGAAGAAGGCAGCTTCTTGGAGGAGGAGGTTGCGGTGGAGTTTGACACGGACGTTGTAGTTGGCACGTGTTCCTGTGTATTGTATTATTTGTGTGGATTGTAATTTTGTTTGTTTGAGGAAATTCAATCGGAGATCGGAGTTATCCACACCCGACGGAAACAAAAGAAAAATGAAGGACCAATCAATTGGAAAGCAATGAGTGGCCGACTCAAATTAAAAGATGATTCCTCAACAACAATGAATCCAGCATGAAAAACCGCTGCAAGACATTTTGCATTTTTGAAATACCATCCAAATCCCACAAAATCATACAAGCACAACTCACCAGCAATCCAAAACAAAGAACCCCTCAAACCAGTAAAAAGCGCCTCCAACACATTCGTCACCCCCAACCCACTCAAAGCCCGCAATAGCTTCCCTCGGCTCACCTCACCCGCCGCCACACAACTAATGCAAGCACTATAATAATGTGGCCGTATGCTCGACATCAATGCTCCTAGTACAAGTGTACCAAATGCTGGAAATAGGAGGGAGGAGTCATATCCCACTAATTTCGTTAGGGATTTACGCGCCTCATTCAATTTTTTTAGGGATTGGACGACTCCATAATTTGATTCTTCTTCGGATTGAAGCTGGAGTTGTTTCGGAATTGGTGTTGAGGTCGATTTTATTTCATTGTCTGTGGCATTTTTCTGCTGTTGTTGATGTTGGGATCGCTGCAATGCTAATCGTTTGAATCGATTTCGTATTCTTCTTCGACTTGTGCCTGCAGATTGTCGCAAGGCTCGTTTTTCTTGAGCCGACTGCACTACAAAACGTGCGAAGAATGCCATGCTTTCCGTTATTGACATGGTACGTGGTTTGAAATCGTCGATGAGGGACTCGGCATCCTCCTCGTTCACTTCATTGGCATTGTTGTTATTGGTGATTATGTTGGGGTTCAATATGTGCTCTGCATCACCATTCACGTGTGATGCATGAGCTGCAGAAAGATGATGTAATTGATGATCGCTGCCAATGGAAGAAAGCAGTGCCACATGCTTAGAACGGATTTCAAAGTAGTGATGTCGTTGGGTAGCCCTAAATCTATTTGATGAATACGGGTTCTGTAAAGTAGGACACAAGAGTGCAGATATTTCATTGTTTCCAGCTAACAGAATTGACAGCACAGCCGTCGAAAATAATATTTGTCGATTCATCTTGAGCACAAAGTTTCGCTTGTGGACCGAAAAATTGAAAGGCTGTGATTATTGTTTGAAGGCTTGGAGCACTTGGAGTAAATGTTTCGGACCTAGGGTGACATAAGTGAAAGCGGTGAAAGTAACAAAACACTCATAATCAAGTACCATAGTACTAGAATCAAGTGCAAATCTGTGCAAATTATTCTTTGAATGGTGCGATTTTTGGGAAATCAAAATATGGTAAGTACAATATGGTAAGTAGGTACTATGGTAAGTTCTATTTTTACCATACCGTGCATATATATAACCAACATATTTATAGATGATACGTAAGTGGAGTACTGGTATATTAAGTAAGTATATACGAGTATCATAAGGTAATGGTACTTAGGACTTGATTGATTGTATGTAAGTAAGTACTTTAGTAACTAAGTCTACCTAAGTAAGTATTACGTACTACCTCTAGTAAGTACTATCGTACTATGGTACGTACATCGATCATCATAGAGTGTATGTATGTACTTAGGTATTGTACGAGTATTGCAGTGTCGCAAAAGATAGAGGTCAAAATGAAATTGGTGGTTGGGGGTTGGGGCGTGCGTATCGCGTGTCGGTGGTTGTTGTTGGTGGTCGGTAGGTGGTTGGTGCTGGAGGTTGGTGGTTGGTCTGTATGTGGTTGGTGGTTCATTCGGTTGGGGAGCATGGCTGGTTGGCTTTTCCAACTAGGGGGCAGTGGGCAGCGCCCACAAAATTATATTTTTGGTAAAATTACCCTTGGTACAAATTGTACATACATACCTAAGTACATTTTTATTTTACTCCTATATGACTTCCCACAACTGCCCACGTGGGCCAAGCCCACAAAAAGAAAATAACTTGCCCACTAGTTGGAAAAGCCAAATGGCTGGGGCATGGGGCATACTTAGGGAACTGTTGAGGAAAATCCAGAAAAAGCCGGCTGCCGGCCGAGCGAAGATAGAAGAGCGAGGAGTATTCCTATGTACCTACCTACATACTTACAATACCTGACAACTGACGCTAACTGACGTCAGTCAGTTAGTGGGCAGTCCAAAAGATGCGAAAAGTCTGCTGAAAAGTTTAGATTAGATTTAGATCAATTTTTTTAGGCTCTGCCCCAATCAAAATTTGAAGAAAAAATCTACAAGGATAATGCTTTCTTCTACTTTACTTACTTACCTAGGTAAAGTCAAAAGAGTGAGAGACCTCAAAAAAGGAATAAAGATTGAGGCCTCCCCAATGGATCAACAACAATCAGTATGAGGACAACATTCTGGTCATAAAGACTTTGCATAATTTCAATCCTGTTCAAGGAGAGATGAGGGACTTTTGCACCCTTCCTTATCCCATGAACTTGACAACATGATCAACATGCCGCAGATGAGAGTTGACATGGGCCAAAATGATGGACTCACCTACCGTGGTTGGAAGTAGATGGACAGGAGTCAAAAAAGACAAATCAAAACCATCTTATGACAATGGTGTGAGGTCTGGGTGCAACATTGATGGGTCCAGAGTGAAAGAAATGTCCAACATTCTCAAATCAAAAAGTTCAGGAATAAATCTGCTGTAAACTTGCTCTAATAGGTTGCCAATAGTACTTTATGTATTGCAGTACAAACATAATTATATTATACAAGTAAGTGAACAGGAATCAAAATCACAACAATGTTAGGAAATAGATAGTAGCATTGTTGATTCCAATAATACACATGAGAATCTTGCACGCAAGAGAAAACATCACATAGAATTTACTCTAACACACTACCAAAGATATTTAATTATAGAAAATTAGTATGGTGACACCTGTCCATTGCTCTTGGTATCTGTAAGCATAGTATGTTATATTTATTTGAATTTTTTGAGTTGAGAGTAGAGAGGATTCATGACATGTAAACGCCAATTTTATTAAAATCCAAATGCACAGACATGTTGGCCATGGTCCAAATATTGTAATATCTATATACTTGGATGATTGTTTGATGTTTATTAAATGTCTCTCTATGGTCAATCTCTGATGGGTCCTGATGAAATTGATTTTTATGAAAAATCATGAAAAAGGCGTGTCATGTTAATATGATGCAGTTGTCCTTCTACGGGGTTTTATGTAGAACTGGTATGTTTCAAATTTTGAAGTTTATAATAGTTGAGCTGTGAAACATGTAAATAACCAGAAAGTAGTATTGCTTTATATTATCAATGCATTTTTGCCACTGTTCAAAGGTGTGAGGGTTTGATTCCCACATTCATCACTTTTTCTCTTTTTTTCACGTTTTTTAGCTTTTTTGTGCAACCTCATCACTCTGGTCGCTGGCTTTAATTAAAAGATGAATAAAAGCCAACAACAAACTATAAAAAAGCCGTTGTTTGTCACCATGACAACTGCAACAAAGTTGCAGAAATTTTGACAATGGTGGCACTATCCTGCCTGCTGCTGTTGTAATTTTTATGGAAATTATTGATTCAAATACAAGCACAATGGCAAGAAAGGTGGAAGAAGCCACTTTCCTTGCCATTGTGCTTGTAAGTATATTGTTTTTCATTCAATTGTTGGGAGCAGCATTGGCAGCATTTGTGCCACAAACACTACTCACCTTTGGAGACATCCAAAGATACTACAAACATCCCCACTTACAACCCATTTTCCTTTGGCAAAAAAAACAGAAAAAAGCATGGTGATGGGGCTCATTGAGACTGTGGATCACATGAAGGTTGTCAGTGGCACCTAGTAAAAGTAAATTATGGTACCTAGCTCAGCCACAACCCAAATAATTGAACCTGGAAAATGGTCAATTGCTTGGTGTTTGGTGGGTGTTTCAATTGTCCTCTAGTCCCCAAATAGTTCAACTGGTTGGGTTTTCATTGACGTTTAGAATGTCACATTTAGAAGCCATAATCAGTTGTCATGTTGTATTAATATGACATGATGACAGACAGCACTTTGTTTTTGTTTATTCTCTTGTTTTCTGTCAGCTCAAATATTTATCATTCATTTCTGCTTACAAATTTCCTTTAGAAGTAACTTTTAGGATGGGAACAATGTCATGATAAGATAAACAAATTCTTTGTTGACAGAAAGTTTGACTTTAAGAGCAAAGCTAGGGGCTCACTGTACTGTACTGAAAAATTGATCAGTATATACTATTATATTACACAAAAAATTAAATGTCATTCCTACTTGAATTATCATGATTATGCTCATATTTCAGACTCATGGATTTAGTCAACATAAAAAAGCAATATTTTTTTATCAAGAATTGTTTTGACTATGCATGCATTGCTTCAAATGGATTGTGTTTAATTACTACTCAAGACCAAAAGATGAAAAAGTAAATTACACCAGATAACATCAAGATCTTCTAAAAACTAGAAATTACAAGATTCAGGTCATATTAGTCAACAATCAACAATTGATAATATAAATACAACAAAAACAGTATGATCACAGTTCCAAATGGGAAAGGTCTTCCTTTGGGTTGAATTTCTTTACATTATTTTTAATTTTTTGTGGTCAAGAACAAGCTCCACAGCAACCAATTTTTGGCATCACAAGGGATCCCTTATTTTCTTTTAAAAAATTGTGTAACTTTAGGATGGGCTAATACACAAATCTTGCTGTAATTTTATACTGTCAAGTTTAGAGGGAATGTTGAATTCTACAGTTGGGGAAGCAGTTGGGATTCATTACACCCACTGCTTAAACGTGGGTTGAGAATATGGTATAATTTAGGTGAAAGAACATGTGTCTTTCCCCTACCAAACTAATAAATTTTTAGTTGTCTTCATGCCAAAAATTAAAAACCACTCATATGGTGGAATGTGTGGAGTGCCACACTTTTATTTGTTGGCATTGTTCATCAAAAAGTAGTGATGACCAATTCATATCTACCTAGTATGTACTCTAAGATCATCCTGCAAACAAGAAATCCATTTTACATAATATTACCTTAGAACTGCTGTTACTTTTTACATTATGCCTAACTTTTGTAACATCCAAACCTTTTCCTTGTACCAGAACTATCATAGCATTTTATCCCCTCATCACCTCTTTTGATCAAAATACCTTTGGAATGGATGGTAGGTGGTATTCATTAGACTATCTTCTTCATTGGATTTCACAGTTTCACGAACAATTTGAACTAAATCAGATCTAATTGAAGATATTCTAGAAAAAAGTTGGTTTTCTCAAACTAGATTCAGCCATTCTTTATTTTTTTCACTGAAAGCGTGCATTCCATTATTTAATCAGTGGCATGCACTGTGACAAAAAAGGAGATGATTACAGTGGAATGTCCACTGTGATAGAGCAGTGCATATTTTATTAGTTCAGAAACATTTCTGATATCGCTGCAATATCTGAACTCAATCAGATCTCGTTTTTACCTCTGAAGGATTTTTGTAATCCCTTTCCAAATACTTGCAATGCAATCAGGTCTGTCCGACAGGCTGGTTCCTTTTTCCCTCTGTGATCAGGCGATTTTTTGTTTCCGTTTTTGTGACCACAATTCTTCACACTCTGAATAACACAAGTGATAATGCTATGACCGCCATCCCTCCTACTAAAGAGTATGTCACCAAAGTATCTTCCGCATCGTACCTATGTGCCGTTGGTAATAGCTCCTTCATGGAGATTATTACCATCATACCGCTTACCAAACCAAACAATACTGCATACGCTTCCATTGAAAAGCTATTTGCCAACACCGCCCAACCGAGCAGTGCAGCAATTGGTTCTGATATCCCAGAAATGCAACCCCACGTGAAAGCTTTACAACGGTTGCCTGTAGCATAATAAATTGGAAGTGACACGCACAAACCTTCTGGAATGTTGTGAATTGCTATTGCAAGTGCCAATACAGCCCCCACTTGTGGATCGTGGAGGGCTGCCACAAACGTTGCAAGTCCCTCAGGAAAATTATGAAGACCAATGGCTAAAGCCGTGTTGAGACCCATTCTAACTAATTTTTTCTGATCGTCGGGAAGATTGTGTGCTGTTTGAGGTGTTTGGACGACTACCACTTTTTCATTTTCACTAGATTTGTTTCGTTCACCAACATCTTCTGCCACATTGGTTTCACCTTGCTCCTCAAAATTATCCGCTTTTGCTGAGCTCCCACATCCGGATGAGTTGTCATTTGCAAAATCACTGGATGCAATTGTATGTTGATTATCTTCAAGTTCTTGCTCTGCCCGGGTGTGCCATTCATTTAATTCAGCAACTGGGTCGTCACAGCATCCAACACCATGAGGAGTTACAGGTTGTTCAGATTCTGAGTTATTGCAACAATTTTCGTTTCGACTTTGGACGTCCTCAATTTCGTCCCTGGCAGGATGATGGTGATGATCGCCTACTAACAAAATAACACATACATCTAAAATCTGTGTATCGGACAGAGAAATGTGTCATTATTCCAGCGCTGAGACAAAGTTGACACGATAAAGTGCAGTACTATTATGAATGAATGCACGCAGAATAATTCAGTCATGTGTTATATTCAAATGGCGAGAAGCTTACCTTCATAGTTACAACCCCACCAAAAAAACTCAAAGTAGAGTATATATATGCCATATCCTCTTCTAAACCTGCTTCGACAAAACTGAGAACACTTTTGGCAAATATTTCAACGAACGAGACATAAGTCATGACCCCTGCCGAAAATCCTAGCGATGCCGCCAAAACTCTCCTCGAAGCTAATTTTACCAATGACGGGAAGAAGACCACGGCGGCACCAAGTGCCGTTGCGGCGCCAGCTGCAACTACCAGGAGAAAGGCAATTGCTGCGTTTGTTGGAGCATTAGAATCTGACATTTTACTTTTGTTTTAATAATAATACGCGCCTTAGGCTACTCGAAAACCACTGGCTCTAAGCCCGTGGTTCAAGTTTTTGTACATATGTGGTGTTGTCTATCAAGTTTGATCTTTGCCTTGCAGTTTCGGCATCTTCATTGATCATTGACTCACCTTCGCCCTTGCTTCGCTTTTTTGTTGACCACGCATAATACGAGTAATTATTAAGTAGTATTGTAGTACTTAGGAGTTAGTAGCAGTTAGTAATAAGTAGTACTACTGCTACTAATAATTACTCCTACTTACCTAAGTACTTAAGTACTCATAAGTATGTTACCCATAGGAGTTAGTAATATTTTTTATTAGGAGTATTATGTAGTAATAAGGTAATATGGTATCGTCTGGCCCGCGCGGCGCCGGCCGGCTTGATCTATCCTACATACACCTACCTACTTATTGTACCTACATACAATAGGAGTACTATGGTACTTACCTGGTACTTACCTTATGACGTAGGAGTATTGTACAATACTTCAACCACTTCGCTACCAAACGCGGCAGCTGTGATCTACAAACAGGCAAAATGGTTAGATGTTAGATGTTCCATTTTGTCTTTTGGTGTTGTTCCTTTTTGACTTTGTTTCATAAAACTTTATCTTTATATGTACTTAGGAATACACAAGATTAGTTCCATACCATATCATTTATAAATTTGACAAAAATGGTCCCATCTTTGCTTTTCAATATTATAAACCATAACAAATCTATATTGAAGAAAGAAGGATCTTGTTTATGTCTCTGGGGCAGAAAATGCAAGAAAGCAATGGTAGTGCACAAGCCTAAAAATGCTCTTGCAGAAATGCAATGTAAATGGGTAAAAATCAGTAGTATTTGAAGAAAAAACTTTTGAAAATTTCAGAGGTATAAGGTTAGTAATTAAGACAGGAAGTCAAGAATTTGGGGGAAGCAGGTTTGGCAGTGGAGGTTTTATTGGTGTTGATGTTTTTGCAAAGCACATTGATCATTGGGTAAGAGGCACACAAAACTATGACAAGGTCAAAAACAATCTTAAAAACCTTTTAGTGTCAAGAATCATTTAGAAGTGAAAATAATCTGTTGTATGAAATCATCTTGGATGCTAAACTGCAAAAATGCATGACAGAATACAAAAAAATGTTGAGAAAATAAAAGGGGGCAGAAAAGTGTCAAAAATGATAATAATAATAGTGAGCTGTTTGGGAGCTGCAATTGTAAATTTTATTGCGAGCTCTGTCAGTTCACTCTTAAATTTTTTTAACATAAAAAATACTGTCAAAATATACATTGAAGAAAAGTCAAAACCAGTCAAGAATCCATAATTTTTAGTACTCCCATTGGAACTAGAAATGGCTATTAGTCAGTCTTCAGTAAAACGAGAAGCAACATTTGGATCAAGAAGTAGTTGGATCCAGGGATCCAGATCCAGAACTTGCTGTAAAAGATAGTTTTTGGATCCAGAAAAAATAATATAGAAGTAGTTAAGTACTACTTACTACATGCCATGTCACCCTTCCCCCCTTATTACCATAGTAGGATACAACATTGTATTGTAAGTGTATGTTGCAATGTGTAATGAAGAAGGCTCAAAACTAAAAATTCAACCAACCAACAAGGCATATGAGACACCATGGCAATTGAATGGATGTTCATTCCTTTTTTGATTACCAAGATGATGAGAATTGTAATCCACAAAATCCCCATGGCAATCAATTTGAAACATCTTGGCAATCAAATGAACAAACACCCATTTGATTGTTGGCAAATGACATTGTCATTGACTGCCATGGCATTCAAATGAGCCACACATTCAGCTCATTCAGTTTCACAAAAAATAAACAAAGCATGCACCATCATCAATAATACCTTATCACAAAGTCCTTGCAATTATTGAGACAATCAAATGAAAAATTGATTTGATTGCGACCAAAAAGCTGCTGCATGAATCCTGGATCCAAAAAGCAAAAAAGAGAAAAATAAAACAAGATCAAGACTAGGTGATATAATGTTCCAAGTCCTGATTCCATTCTGATGGTGGCATTTTCTGAATTTATAGAGGATAAATGGGGAAGAGAAACAATCAAGGAAATCCATGTAAATGCAGGGAAAATTCAATAGTGAGAGTGAGAGTGGCCCAATGGCCAATCAATCAACTGCTGAATAGAAACTTAGTATGGACTGGTTCTACAACCAATATTTTCAAGTGTATTACACAGATGCTTAAAATTTTGGGTTTTAGACAAGATATCTTCATATCAAAGGACTCAAGACAATGAAAAAAACTCCAGCTCACTCTGCCTTTTGGCTCTAAATGCACATTGGATACAGCAAGAAAAGCTCAAACTCAGATCTCATCTTTCTTCACATACCACCTTTTTCATTAAGATGAAGAAAAGTGGTTACAAAAGACTAAAATGGTCTTCAAACAGTGTTGGCAAGGACAAAACAAAACACAACAATAAATTCAAGTTCAATGATACAATTATGTTTCAGAAATATGATGGTTTCCAGGAAACAAAATTCATATTTTTGGGGGAGGGGATTGTTGACTTCACCAAACACTCCAAATATCTTAGATCACTTGTCTTGTGCAACCTGAAAGAAGTGTATGACTTAGATCAAAGATTGTCAAGTGTAAACCATTCAATGGGAATGATAAAAATGTTTGGGATTGCTCTCATATGGACTTGTACATCAAACACTGTCTGGTCAAAGCAATCTTAATTTATCTGCTGTTATGGGAATACAAGGAATCAAATTGTAATAAATTTGACATATTTGACACTGATCCATGAGAAGAATCTTTGAGTTTAATTGAATAATACAAAGATAATACGATGAGAATATTATGAACCAACATACAATTACAAGAGGAAATTTTAGGACATGTCAAAAAACATAAGGACCCAGATTTCCATATGACAAATCATCTGCCTAGAAAAAGTAGTCAGAGGACCCAACACCCATACAACTACTGAAACAAAAAATAACTACTTAGCTTCTGGTTTGGACAGCAAAAACAGACTAAGAGGAGGTAACTTGCCACAAACAAAAACTCCTTTGGCTAGCTTCATCTGCTTTTGCCAACAAAATAAAAGACAGGAAAATAGAGAATTAGACCCACATAATGCACATTGAAAAGAATGGAAGTTCAGGATTGAGAAACTGGAATGCCTGGAGAGACAAAACAAACTACCTCAGACACGATGCAGGAAAATAAGAAAGTTATCACCCAAGAAAACAAAAACATGCACACAGCAGATTCAAACTACATGGGCCACAATTACTTTGCACAATTAGCACAAAAAATTTAGTGCTCATTAGAACCCTCGACATAAAGACCTCCCATTAGATTAATGGATGGAAACTGTGACTCTTCATATTCAACAGAAGTTGAATATGAATACTTAGACCAAAACCACCCATTACAGCACCAATGTCAATTCAAATCTATCACTACTACCAAAGAAAAGGAGAAGGAACAGCAATTGCAATTATGATTTTACTTCTGCAATTGTTTTGGTAAGCCCAGAGCAAGGGGCAATGGAAAGGGAAATACAGGAGAGATTCAGACAACTTTTAATGAAGTAATATTATCCAGGTGTGAAAAATGGTGCAAAAAATCTGAAATCACAGGGGTAGGTATGAAACAGACCACACAACACCACCAAATACTAAACATTACCCAAGAATTACATATTGATGTTTAGTATTTTTATTGTCATTCAAAAAATCACACCTGACTTCCAACTGTAGATCAAACATAAAATGTTCAAAATATTTATCAATTTGTTATTGCATCATTCCTTTTGAAATGTGAAGAACATAAATGTGTTTGTGTGCACAAAAAATATTTAAGGAGTAACAAACTGACAATTTCATAAAACTGAAAAATCAAAGTTCCTGAGCTGTAATTTCTTATGCTTATTTTGTACTAGTGACAATATTATTATTCATCACTACTCTTATCCACAAGTTTTAGTAACATTAACTAATAACAAACTAGTAAGAAGATAATTTATCAGCAACAAAGTTTTTCATTACTTTCCTTTTACTCACACCACCCACCATCACTACCAAGCTTTCCCTACAAGGACATAGTGGAAACAGTGCCCACAGAAAACATGTTTTCTCAACTTGAATATTTTTGTTTTATTTGTAGATATTATTAAATATTTACAGTGTGAGGTCTACATATCTTATCTCTTAGCCATTAAACAATAACAAGCCTACATACAGAGGGCAATGTCCTATGAAAAAATGCTTGAACCCCTAAAATGAGGGTAAAGCTTCATTACTAAGTATGCTCCACTGCCCACTCAAACCACATTATACTAGGTTTTGAGATGACTGAGAAGCCTTTTGTTTTTTATTCATTACAAGATGGGCTAATAGAGTCTCAACTGTCTTCAATGGGTGCACCAAGTATTTTGGAAACATTTTCTGTCAAATCACCCACATGAAAATTCCATCAACATTAATAGAGAGTTTTTCAAAACAGTTTTTTTAGATCCGGGTGCATCAGGGCTAAGAGTCAAAATTTTACCAGTATTGGCAATATTTTTAATTAGTTGTTTTAAGATTTTTTAGACAGTTTCAGGCAAAAATTCTTTCATTGAGTAATGGTCAAAATGTTCAACATTCTAGCCCCAATAAACTTGAGAGAACTTGTACCATAGCAGAGTAACTCAAATGGAAAAGGAAAAATTATTGGGACAACACAAAAAATATTTCAATTGTTAAAAATTACTATTTTTCATATTTCTCAGAATCTTTGTCTAAAGCTACAAAAATATCTATTCCAAATGATAAGGTACAATGCCATCAGTCTCCACACCCACCCTGCCACTTCCAGACAGCACATTTTTAAATATTAAAACATCCTAATAAAAGAACTTGTGGGACTGCAATCTTTTGAGGGTCATCTTTCAGGTGCTGTGTACCAGTATTATTTTGTTCTGGCATTATCATTGTGCCATATATACATATATTATTTTGTACACATCCTGTAACTTACTTACTTACTCACGAGTACCTTAGCCTTAGTACCTTAGTACTAGATAGGGCATAGTAAGTATTATACATAGATAGATACCCACCATACCTCTATATATTGTAGAGAGCTTGTAGAGAGGTATGGTACATACACATATTGGTACATACATTTGTACATGCATGCGTAGAAAATGTAAAAATAAAAAAATAATACATGTGCCAAGTCCTATAACAACATATGCAGAATTAATACATGACAACATGTGCATAATAGATTCCACCACCACTTTTGTATTTATTTTTACCAATGTAATAGCCTTGTGGGCATTTAACAGTACAAAGCTATATTGTATGGTATGGTAGTGATTTTCCTTCATCACCACTTTAAAAGTCATTTTTACTGCTGTAACAGGTTTGTGGTGGCTCCTAGCCAGGGTTTTGTACCCATTTTATGCTTATTCAAAAAATACCCATTTTTAATGGGTACTACTCAAGTATTTGTATTACTCATTATTCATACTCATTGATTTTTAGTAATGGGTATTACCCATTACTTTGTCATTCATTACCTTCAACTTTTGACTCAAGTATGGGTATTCTTGGATAGTACTTAAATACATCATAGAGTGTCTGCATTTATTCCATCTACGTCATTATTCATATATTAAACAACATTTACTTCATGAGAAAAGTCAAAATAATCTTTTGGGGGTGGATAAATATAAATATGTAAGGTAATCAAGTTATTGTGAATGTATAGATATCAGTTAAACAATATTTCACTTCATATGATCTACCAATCAGAAATATTCAGTCTTACTCCTCTTCCTTCTTGACAAGAAAGGTGCTTGTGTTTGTATCAAGTCCTAACTGTTCATCCTCAAACCCTTCTTCATTCTGGGACATCTCAATGACCTTATCAACAATTGCCAGGAATCTCAGAGCTTTCATCAAGAAGTGTTTTGTTCACTGCTAACAGAACTGACATCTTGAACCACTTGGCTTTCAGACTTTGGTGAAAAGGATCATCAAACCAGGTACAAGTGCTACAAATTCTTTAACAGCTTGGATTGCAATTTTTCTGGTAGGCCGATGGTTGATGATGGCTCTTTTTGTTGGACATGGAAATTTAGTTTGATACAACAATCACTTTATAAGGACAGTGATGCTGTTGTTGATGGGGGAGAAGGCATTTTTCATTGACTAGAGTATTGAGATAGAATGAGATCAGAGAAGGAAATTGCAAAAAATACTGGCAAACAAATGTGTAAAAGCAGCAATAGAAAAAAAGCATACTAATAACATGGTGATGGTGGTGGCTGGAAGCTGGATAATGTCTGTCAGAGATCTTTTTGAAGGTCAAGGAAGAAGACAGCAACACTCAAGGTTCAAAATCACATTAAATTAAAATGCTATTGTCTTCTATTGCTTCTATCAATATACGTGAAAACTTTTAGAACAGCTTAAGTACCGGATTGTTGTAGAAGAAAACAATGGCAGGCTGAAGCTGAAGCCACGTGCAAGCGCTTGTGAAAAGGAAAAAGATACCCAATACTCATTACCCAATAAACATTCGGAAGGACTAAAATTACGACTATAATAATTCGTTGATTAATCATTATTATTTTGACATAAATGGGTAATACCCAATAGCTATTTATTCATTGAAAAATTGAATGGGTACAAAGCCCTGCTCCTAGCTTTGTTGCGAGGAAAAAATGCAAGAATCACCAAATTCTGGAGAAGATTTTTGACGCAAAACATGACTAACAGACCACAAATTTATTACATAAATTGAAGGTTGTAGGAATTAGTACATTCTACGTAAATCTACGAAGGTATCCACCACCACTTTTGCAGTAATTTTTACTGATGTAAAACGTTTGTGGGCTTTTTTTTGTTATGGGTCCTACATGTGTCATTCCAACTGCTGCCAGCCACACTAGAGTCCGAGTATCTATACCCATAATATTTTTTGTTGAGTGGATATTTATTTAAAATTTTAGGTACGTTTATTTGAATAGG
This sequence comes from Thalassiosira livingstoniorum, assembly GCA_036939595.1. Lineage (NCBI taxonomy): Eukaryota > Bacillariophyta > Thalassiosirophyceae > Thalassiosirales > Thalassiosiraceae > Thalassiosira > Thalassiosira livingstoniorum. Next base: position 4,549 of record JALLOT010000267.1, on the reverse strand, counting down.
TATGTTTCAGGGAGACGGCGGGCATAGATACTCTAAGATCTCAGCCCCCAATTCACGACTTTGAGTTTTTGAGTCCAGATTTTGAAAAACATCATTATCACGATCCCACCGCGGCATTGTCATTACAATTGGACCAATGTTGCTCTTCCAACTTGGGTGCTGGTGCAATCTCAATTCACACCATAGAAACAGTGACACGCACACAAAATATAAACCCTGCTCATATTTCTTGCTCTGCCATCAGCCATCATAATCACAAGAGGACTAGACACTATGGTACAGACAAGCAACATGGAGTTGAGCATTCACGCCCAGGAACCAGAAACTGGGAGCCACGTGGCAAGATCCAAGCGCCATTTGCAGGCAATGAGCAACAAAATTAGTCTACCTTATGAAATACCAATAACTCTTTCATTGCCAAGATCCATCAAGGCTGCTTTATCTTTTGCCAGTGAATGATTGTTCAGCTGAAATTGTGTCCAAGATCTTTGTTCACAAACATATGAATAAAATTGAAACACTGTACATTCACAATTTCATGGTCAACACACAATGCTCATTGTTTATATCTACCTGCTATGTCTGCATCTTATTATTTGAACAAAACAATTTTACAGGGAGAATCCAAAATCCAAGGTCTGATTTTAATATTTGTGGAAGAGGCACACAGTGAGGGGAGGTGGGGGCTCTTTCAAATTGAATCTGATATCTGGGGCTACCCTTCATTTGACATGGTGTTGTCTATTGTGGTTGCAGGAATGAACCATACAGAGGGAATAATGGCAATCTGCACAATTTTGTTCAAGGTGAATGAATAACACTTAAAATGGTTGCGTTCAACTGTCTGGTCATCTTTTGTACATGACCTATTGTTCTCCTGTTTTGATTCTGCATGATGAGCTATCAATCATCAGTATTATTGTAGGGTTACAGTCTACTCAGTTTTGGCTGCATTTAGCAATGTTAACAAATAATAGATAATAATCCAAACTCCTGCTTGATGCGCTTTGCAATAGAGTGTTCAGTATCAGTGACATCTTACTTTGATACAATAACAAGTTTAAAACTCTATATTTGATGATGAGCATTCATGCACTAAAAGTATTTTGTAGTTCTTAATTTTTCCTACAGAAAGTATTCAAGTTTAGTACACAGCTCACAACATCCTTGGCACTAGTACAATCAAAAAGCCATGGGATTAACTGCTTTTCAGCGGTTTTTGCTGTAAGGTTCCGTCACCTTGTTGCCTATTTGGAACAGTTCCAACAAATGATGCAAATGAGGGGCATGGTGGGAAACCCTCCTATGCCAATGTTGTCTGGTCTACCACCTTTCGGAAGCAAATTACCTCCTCTGGCTCTCCTCCACAGAGTTTATTTCCAAGCTCAAAGAGCACTTGTGCCAGGGGCTCAATGTCAACTCTTCACTTCTTTTGGACTCCAATCACCACTGCTACCAGGACAACCACCAATTGCAAAGTCCACAAAGCCCAATCTGCATTCCACTTCCTCCATTGCCTCCAATTCCTCCATTGCCTCCATTCCTACTAAATCTGGCCAAAGAAATGGACTCCCTCCTCTGCACCAATGTTGCAACAACCATAGGATCCTGGACTGAATCCCCCTCATTCAACTTTTTTCCGAATGCCCCCTCCAATTCAAATGGGTGGTGGATCCCATTTTATTCAGGTTTGATCTCACCATGTCTCATGTGGTTCCTTCCAACAGGGAATATGGGGATATGGGGGATATGGGATAAGTGGAGGAAATGGGGGATATGAGGGATACACCTCCCCCAGAATAGCCTGGTGGGAGATCCCATGGTGCGACTATTTGATTGCATCAGCACCCAAATCGGAAGAGCAATGTTGGTCCAATTGTAATGATGGGTTTTCAAAATCTAGACTCACTCAAAGTCATGGGTTGGGGGCTGAGATCCTACAATACCTAGAGTATCTATGGTGAGGTCTCCCTAAAAATTACCTTTCAAATTCAAAAAATCTCAAAAAAAAAAATGTAACAACTATGTAGCTTTACACCCGAGAGACCTTCTCCGAGATGCTCTGTCTTAAGTGTGCTGCCAGCTGCAAAGTGAGCAGTGCCAATTACCAAGCACCAACAAAGATCATTGTCTAAAGCTACAAAAATGATATCTATTCCAAATGATAAGATACGAAGTGATTAGTCTCCACACCCACCCAGCCACTTCCAAACAGTGCATTATTATTTAAGGCCTGACAAATCTAAACCTCCAGTCATAAATATTTTATTTCAAAATTGTTTTTTTGAGAAAATCGCATTCAAAGTTTGCGATTTTCTAGATGTTAGCAGCTCACTGCTTTTAGTTAAAAAGTCATAACTTTATTTCTAGCCAAGCATTTCCATTGAAAATTGGACCACATTTTAGCTGAGTTGTAGCTCTACAAAAATACCTAAAAATCGAAAAATCTCAATAGTATACATTTTTTGTCTTTGACTGGAGGTTTAGATTTGTCAGGCCTTATGTGGGATCAATGCCAGCGAACTGAGAACCATGGCATGGCTGGCTGGGATCGGAGCAGCCTGAGATAGAACGGGTACAATACAACGTACCATACTATGTTGTAAGAAGAGGCAATACTACAATACATTCCTTACCATACTTTGTTATCCTACTTCTTCATCTACTACCTCATATCTACAAAAAAGTTGTTTTTGATTTTTTTGTTGTCCCACAGAAAGGTAACTTTGAACTTTTTGGTAGATACTAGATCCTATTCTCGCTTCTACAGATGATGAGATGATGTAATCCCTCAACGGACTTCTCCAGCATGGTTGCTGCTCCATCAGAAATAACTACCTCAACATTAATATTCTTAAAATTGTTTTACACCATCATTTTGAGTATCATCCCTCTACAGTGTAAGAGCTTTAAACAATGTTGTTCTACCAAGTATCAGCTGAGAAAGATGCTAGTATATCACAAGCCTTTGGCTTCCAACATCTCATGATCATTATGTCAGCAACAACCTAGTTCTCTGTCAATTCTGACCAAACCAAACAACAAAATTTGTCAAATGGGGTTAGTGTCAGTCCCTAATTGTATTGGATGTATGGTAGAAGAGGCATCATATCTATGTCACAGCATAAAGAAATGCTGTCAGCTGAGGTGCATTGCCATTTTTGAGTCTCATTTTGATGATAATGCCATGGTGCTAGACCCATGGTGACATAAATCAATGAAAAGGTAGTACATAATCATGAGAAGAGTTTGATTTGCATACTCAGAATTCTCTTACTCAATCACAGTCCTTAATCCCACCTTTTGTATAAATCCTACCTTTTTCTAGTACAGAGCTAGTATTTATCATCTTTGGCTAAGATTGGCAAGGATACCTAGTACTCTCCTAGTACTATTGTAGAGATTTAAAATTATTACTCCCCATCAGTTTTTGGCACGATGCTGGCATAAAACATCATGATGGCTGTTGTAAGTATGTATGTATCACCAGGAAGTATTAGTATATTATACTAGGTACCGCAAAATACTACAAGTATTGGTCTGCGCGCCAGCGACAGGTAAGGTCGCTCCGTGTATGGCCGTCTTCTGTGCCGGCCAGTGTATTTCTTATAATATCTTAATTTGTTTCTTGATTCGGATGAAATCTACTCTTAAAATAATATTTTCTATGTATGTATGTCTTTTTTAGAGACCCTCTAGTTATTCACTCTGATCATGTGATTTTTGTCATAAAAATATCATATCTATTTTTTTAGGGTACTGTGTAGTAATATGTATTGTAATCTCCCTAGACAGTGAAGTACAACATGTTGATTTGATATTTTTAGAAGACATGCTGGGAGTTCAATGATCAGGGTGGGGGCAATGACAACAGCTTTCCCTGCATGTTGCAGTGGTCTGTGATATACCCACAATCCAAGAAACAGTTTCAATAGCTAATACTATTTTTCAACCTAAATCAATATAAATTAATAATAGAACTGTAAATACTTTGAAGTGTATCACATTCTTATTGTTGGCACCAATAACACATCAATGTGCCTCATAAAAATAGCTGAATGAGAAGTATTTTCATGTTCAAAATGGAAAAAGGTGAGAAAACAGAAGCATTGATGAGCTATCAACTCAATACAGTGCAAAAAAGGTGAGATATATGGCACTGCCATGATGGCAACTTCAATGGCAGAGAAAGAAACTATATTATCATGGTGGTGCCATGTTTTGACTAAGATAATTTACAAAATTTTGTTACTAAGAGTATTATTCAGAATTGATATTGAATTTTAACCACAAAATGGTAGATTGGACAACAGAAACAGAGAAATTGGGGATTGAGTGTGAGTATAGGGGGATGATCTTAAGTGGGAGGGTTGAAATTTGTGATGCAGCTTTGATGAAACAACAATCCCTTGGCAGGCCTATGAACACAAAATATGACACAAATCATTATTTTAGCATATTATTTTGGATGGTACCAGCACTTGTGCTAAAACTAGGCTGTCTGCCAGGTCACCCTATCACAAAATGCTGAATCCGACCAATTTTGGAG
>JALLOT010000266.1:0-22740 GCA_036939595.1 Thalassiosira livingstoniorum | reverse complement strand
TTTGAGCTACGTAGGAATCATACAGTCTACGAAGATGTCCCACTTTAAGGTTCACAAACCACTTGTCCCACTTTTTTACAACTACTGGTAGTACCATATGGTATGGTATGGTATGGTACCATAGAACACATTGCTTTCTCCCGTCCTTTCTCTCAACAATTACACCTGATTACACTCGTAATCATTGCATGAGATTGCATGCATGGACAACATAAAACAATAGACTCACTTTTAAGAACGACGAAGATGCAAAATTCAACCGTCACACAATCAAAAGCAATTGGAGATCTTCCCAACGAAGACCAACCTGTTACCACTCTTTCCATCGATATCATGTTATCTCCATCAAATCCACAAGATGCCCTATGCAGCATACCCTTGGACCAACACATCAATGGTGACCAGTGCCAGGAAAGTCTCGCCAAAAATCCGAGCAAAAACGCGGACGAACTCGTGAAAATGGAACAAGGACAAAGCCATCTTCCGGAATTGCCTCTGCCTCATCATTTGCGACCGAACTGCAAAGCGATTCCCGGACGCTCGTCTCTTCGACCGAGCAGGTACTCTCGGAATTCTGATCTGCAACCTTTATCGAGTGCGTCCGCTGATTCAAACCTGTCAGTATGCTTTTTTGACGAGATTGACGAGATTGTGCAGTGCGCAGAACCATGTCCGGAAGATGAACAAGCTGCTTTCGAAAATGACGACGAGTCTTCGGAGAACGATGTCGTGTTTACAATTCGATGGCCGTCAGTTGTCACCGAAACTCGTATTCGACCACGAACACTTGCTGAAGAAAAAAGTCTGCTCTTTTACACAGAAGACGAGATGGCTTTGTTTAAACAAGAGTTTCGAGCACAGATAAGGCAACAGCTTCGGGCCCAAAGTAAGAAATTCGTGCAGCCGTCTTTGGAAGACGGTGCCTCAAGTGGCTCAATCGTGTCCCTCGGTGGTATTTGGTCATCTGTCTCTTCCGTGTTAGGAACAGTGAGAAGTGTTGCTAAAGAAGTGGCTCTTGTGGTGTCAGAGCCAGCAGACAATTCGAGCAATTTGCAGTTGGTGGACACAATGTACCTTTTTTGATTTTAAATAGGTTGGAAGCATGGATTTGATTTTGAGACTAGAACACATCCAATATTTGAAGTGCCTTAGAGGCACAGTGAAGAATATTTAAGCATTTTGTGTTTAACCCAGCGAAGTAGAAAATTCAAGTATTTTGCCTCTAAAATAGAAATGCAATACACTTCTTATTGACCAGATGCTGCGTAATTCAGACAACGGCTGAGAGAATAATGATTACATTAGTAAATAGCAACGTATTTAGTAATTATTTTAAACGATCAAACTTTGAGCTCGACAATGGCTTCTAAGGCAGCAATAACCCGAAGCGCATAAATGGTTCCATTATCTGGGAGTAACCATATTTACAAATAGAGTTTTCAAGAACCAAATTTTTTTTATGCTAGGGATGTCTATTCCCAATTTTATTACTCAAGAGAAAAACATTCAGATTAAAAAAAATGAATTCCCCTAATTTAAAATGTGGTCTGAATCTCACTTAATTACAAAAAGAATATACCTACCATATCATATCCTTTTTGTGTTTCAATGCTTCAATGACTAACTGAAAGGAATCAAGGTAAAGTGATTGTAGATATGTGTCATGTTGCTGCAGCACTGAATTCAAAGTAGAAAACACATTTCATGATTTGATACTCCAAGAGTGCTCACAAAAGCACCCCACATTTCTGGTTTAATGCTTTGACCAGTTAGCATATACCCCTCACACTCTATTCCTGTTTAAAAACTTATTAGTTTTCTTCAACCATTGACACTCCCAATGCTCGAAAAATCATGTAGACCAAATAGCATGACATTATGTTGGATTCCAGGCAATTATGATCAACGTCATTCCATGGCTCCTGCACCATTGAAAAATCAATGATGTGAAGATTCTTGGACATGGTCTTTGAGTTACATGCAATGACAAAGTGTAATTTTGTTTGCATGCAAAATAATTACCAGCAAGCAAAAAACAATAATATTTAAGCTGCAATGATTCATGATTGTATGTTTGGTGACTGTGGCTGCAACTATGCACAAGGTAAACTTTTGTTATATGCATTTATTGTCTTTACCAGTATCATTTATTCTTTGTCCTGCTCATGAAAACTCCTGTCATGATATCCTTAGAAACCTCTGTTAGCTGTTAAAGAGCCCGTGGTTGAGGTAAAATGTATGTAACTGTTTTATGTTGTTTACTGAGTCCAGACTACATTAATTGATACTGAGCCCAAGTGTGATCTGCACAACCTTGCAGTTAGTGTGGCATACACAATTGATGTATTGGATTGGGGTTGACACCTGCCATGAGGGGTATCATAACTTCATGGTAGATATGGGAATGGTATTGTGTGTAATAATCTCCCCAGTTATACTTATCACAAGCCCAGCAGATACAGAATTGTTCTTGGACTTCCCTACATCTGAGCCAATATGGAATCTCATGTCCATTTATTTGTTTTGTTTAAGTATGATTGTTTTATTGACTATTCTTTCAGCTGTGGAGTTGTTTACTTTGATGAATGATGGTTCTTGAGTTCAGACCTGTTCTTCAAGGATATTTCATGAAGGCAAAGGTACCATCTTTTTTTGTGATGAACAGCACACTGCAAGTTCCACCTTGGTAACCAAGGAGGTGATAATTTTTTTGATCTGAGACACAGGTAGGATAGTTCTATTGGATGTCAGCACAGGGATATTTTCTGACAATGACAATAAGATGTGGTTTCTGGCTCAGCTTTGGACTTTGATATCATTGAGATATCCAGCAACTGTATGGGGCTCCAGCTGATGTTTATGTGGTGGTAGGCAATGCTCACCTTGGGGTATATGGTGGCATAGTCTAGAAATCAGCTACCAGATGCATGTTTACTTAGTGGTTTCCTAATTTGGTGTGACTGAGAGTACTGGGGGCAACAGGTAATTTGTCTTGAAAGCTAGTCAGACATAGGGAAGGGTACCAATGAGAGAGTTGACCCAGAGTTTGCTATCTGCATCCAGAGGTAGTGCTGAGGATCTGGCAATTGCATATTGCACCTCTTGGTCCCATAGTGTAGTTTGGATGCTTTTTTTGGAGAGAGCTGGTGTTTTGTTGGCATCAGGTGATTGCATCTTTTCCATATTTCTTGGATGTATCCCTCCATGGAGAGTTTAACCAAACCTGATTTATACTGACATTCTAGATTAATTACTAGGAATTTGTCACCCCCTAACTAGTTGTTGCTTTGTACAATTGTTGCATGTTCTTTGCCAGTGAATTCAATACTAAAATTATCTACTACTAACAAGAATTGGACTGATCTCCAATTGTATTTTAACAGGTCAAGTGTAGTTAAGGTGGAATGGCAGCTCTAGGTGTGTTGAGATGCCATATGTTAATTTTCTGGCCAGGGAAGGCTGTAAACACATAGAACCCTTGGCAATATGAATATAGATCCAACTCTTGTGGAAATGTGGTTCCAAGTTACATCTTTGGAATTGTCTTGGGGACCATCAGAGAGACAGATAAAAAATATTCTGGGTATGGTAATTGTTTTGTGGAGTAAAAATTACTGATATCCAATGCCACAAATCTTGCTTGTTGCAGTGACATGTCACTATTGAAAAATAATTTTGCTGTGTTCAATTTACCAGTTAGAGTGTCAAGTCCAGTGTAATTAATTTTGTTGTCACCAGCAGTGATCCTTGTATGACTAGGATCTGCTTTGCATTTCCAAATATTGCTGACTATGCAGGTATACTTTAACATCCTGAATTTATTTTTTGGTTTTGGGATGGCCTTGAAAGGTATGAATTCAAAATCACTTCAACCTTTGACTAAATATAGAGTTTCTTGAAAAGTTGGGATTTTTTTAGTTTTAGATGGATGGATCACAGTTTTTTTTTGCCAGTTTTCTGATGGCTTTGAGGATTTTCTGTACTCTAATATTGAGATTATTGTTTCATTTGTGACTCAATCTCTGTTCACCCACTCTCAGATAAGAGCAAACAGATATTGGCGGGTTCTACCACATGTGGTGTGGTAGTGTTCTATTGACTCTTTTGGGTCATTGTAATTGTAAGTTTGTGAATTATGGGTAGATCTTTGTTGGTGGGCCAGTTAAATCTAATGTGGGTCAGGTTGAGTTTGGGAAATGATAGGTAGGAATGTAACAAAATTGTGATATTATGGAGTTTGTTGTACTGCCCTTTGATACTACATCACCACCCTTTTGGATATGGTGCTACTTGTTCCTTCTTTTGTTGTGCTAATAGGGAATTCTTTTCCCACTGACTAAAAATTTCTTGTCAGCCAGAATAGCACTCACCTCTCACTTTGTCATTATTGAAGGTCATCTTTTGTCAGGATTGCAGTCAATTTGTTGATTGTATGAGTTATCTGGATAGACAGTAAGTTTTGGATGCTTGAGGGTGGCATGATGGAATTCAACAGTTCTGGAATCCAAAAGCCATGGTGTATTTGCCACTAACATTCCAGCAATATTAATGATCCAAAGCTGGTCCAACATAGAAGCAACAGACTTCATGGGGTTCCTGTCACTCATGTTGAGCTAGTTTTGTATGAATAAGATCTTTACATCCAAATGTGCTGTATCAAAGTTGAAGCTGCATTGAAATATCCATACACAAATATTATTTAATTTATGTTGTATTGACATGGTGGATTGTAGATTCAGTGTAAGCTCAACTTTTGCATTATTAGTTGATTCCACAGACATCATGGAGACTCTGTTTCAACTCCTTCTAAAATAGCAATGGTCCCTCCATGTAATTTGTTTGATCAAAATTGGCTTCAATATTAAGGGGGAACAATTCACCATAGTATGAATCAATCAATACAACTAATTGATCCCAGGTGGCCCCAATGAAATTGCTGTTGAGGTCTTGCTTGTACCCTTTGTCCATGGCATTTAAGAACAAGCAACACTGTATTTAAGTTACATTCATGCATATGCATTGTTTACATGTGTCATGTCTGTCACTTGAGTCTTGCTTGTTTGTCATCTATCTCATTCATTTGGACATTATATTTTGGTACTTGGGGCAATTGTTAAGTCCAGTGGGCTGAGTGTTTGAGTGTTTGAGTAATGGGCAAAGACATTTGGTACAAGTACAAGAAAAAGGAGTCCCAATCAATGTCAGTGTTAGAAAACCATCTTGGCACACTGGAAGAAAATATTTAGCCATTCAATATGTGCTCACCATCTATATGATGAATTGGCCAGGAAGTCTGACTCTTCACACCAGTCATCATAGGGGGCATGCAGGCACTACCTGATGACATCATGGTAGTCAGGTTATTGCTGAAAATTATTTTTTGTGTTGTGTGATTATTGTGACACTTGTTGTGTGAAAAATTCTTTAAAGAAATAATTCAGAGAACTGTTGAAATAGTACACTAGGTAGCTTTTTTGCAGTACAATTTTGGTTAAATGATTCTGACAAGTTTTTGAACAGATAAGCGAGTTAAAATAGAGTTAAAAAAAATGAAATCAAAGAAAGTGGACTAAAATGTGAGACACACAATGGGCAACCACTATTACTTGTGGTCTGTCCAACACTGAAAAGGGCATAGGTAATGTATGCTCATTCAGTTATTTGTTTCTCCAGCTCTGCTGGTACTAGGGTATGTATCAAAGGGATTCTACTTCCACTAGGGGGTGTATTAGCACAAGTCTGAATAGACTACCTTTGTTCCAACTCCTTCATTGTAAAAAATGTTTGTTCTGAAATAGTGATCTGGTGAGAATCAAATGATATGTTGGAACTTAGAACCTGAGTCATTGATTATCTGCTTAAGTATTTTGTATGATTCAAAATTGTCTAAAACAATATTGTCAACTTTGTGATAATTATTTGTCACATCTTTCATTAGTCATTATTTTCATTATTTATCTTACCATAAGTTCTCTTTTCATATTTCAGAAGCAGAAGGATGACATTGGAATCAGCATTGCAGTATGTCATTAAGTATACATGGATCAACCTTACTTTGGCTCAAAATCTTCCTGTTTGATGTTGGGTCCAAGTAGGATTTGATTGTAAGTTTAATTTTTATATAAAGTTCTGCTTCTGGTTTGGATATGAGAGCTGCAATTGGTACTGATTTAGGTTGGTGGTTTTGGTGTTAGTTTGGTTTGATTATTCATTGTGACTTCAACTGTGAATGTGGGGTTTTAGCTTGTTTCTTTGGATTCATGGAAAATGTATTTTGTTGTGTTATGAAGACTCACTGTTTTTGTTTTCAGTAGTATACCAAAACATATTTACTATCATTGACACATACAGTCATGACCCTATTGTTTTTTAAGTTCTCAATCTAATCAAAAATTAAAAAAAATATTTTAAATGTGCTTATATTCAGCACATATTTCACTTGTCATGTTTTTTCAAAGACTTTAAACAATTATAATTTTCATATGTACTGCAAAGGATCATCAGATGGCACTGAGAATCATTTGATGTATCAGAAAATGGATAAATGATCCAACTATCATATAATCAAAAGTAATGAGAAGTATTGTGATAAGTAGAAATATAGAAGGAAATTTTTAAATAAGATAATAGTTAATTTAACAAAGAAGAACATACAAAGACACCCTCTAGATAGTAACAATACTTTTTGATTGTGACTTCAAGGAAACTATATTTCTTTGTATTTTGCATCCTCTGTAGAGTTTTGCAATTAAAAAAAAACTCAAAAAATACTACACAACATTCATATTCATCAGAAATTACTGATTTTTTTTTGCACAAGACTGGTAATTATCTTGAATTTATTACTATTTTTTATCTATTATCAATATTTTTGGGAGGAAGATTTTCTACCACAGCTGATGATTGATGATCTAGAGTAATGCCAAAGTAGGTTGGAACTATAATTTGACTAAGTAGCAAAAATTCCATTTGGATTTGAAAATTCACTTTATTTTCATTTTATTTTCATTTTCATGTTCTTTTTTATTCTTGCAGTTGGAGTAAGTATTATGTTGTTGATAAGGATCAATGACCAATTATTACATTGAGCATATTGAAATAATTGTTTAATATCTTCAGCCTTCATCATAATCCAATTCTACATGCTCACAAAAGAAAACTGAATAATGATTACACAAAAAGATTATTCCACAAAAAATATAAACCACTTTCACTTAGTCATTAGAGTCTCTCACAGAAAAGTCATTGTGTTGTCAAGCTTGACAACCCAATTGTGAATTTTAAAACATTTAAAGCAAATAATTGAATAAATAATTACGATGAAAAACAAATGATAATAGGTATAATTGTTCTGTTAACATTATGATGGATGTGCATGGTAAGAAATAATCCCAATTAATCAATATTGGCAATAATGAAAATCTTGGCTACAAAAACGTGATTTATGAAACTGATCATTGACAATCTAACAGGTGTAATCTTTATTCAATAGGGCTTGATTGGCATAGTTTTATAGCCAAGTTCCATGTAGAAGGAAAATTTTAAATATTACTCCAAACAAAATCAGTCTCCTGAAAAGAGTCAATAGAAATCCAAGAAAACTGGCTAGGATTGATTTTTTCTTTTGGGTATGCAACCACTTCTCCAATGAGACATTCCTTATGATCATCCTGCAAGTGATCCCGTCATCTGAACACATTTTTGCCCCAAGTACTCCAAGTACTTTGAATGGAATTGGGAAAGATGATTCCAAACCTAACCTCCCAAAAACCTTCATCTTTTTCTAACAAAATGAACAATGCTACAAATTATGTATTACATGTCTGTCTTTGTGGACATGTGGTGTTCATCTGGTTCCTTTGCATGTCTACTTTAATCATGCTTTTTTGATTGATACCTGTTGGTCATGTATGAAAAAATATGTAAGCCCCCCAATGCTAAATAAATTCACACTGAAGTGCTTTTATAATGATACTTGCAAGAAATAGATCATTAATATAATTTCCTTTTTGCTTTCTGCTATTGCATATGTGGCTATTTGTAACGAGCTGGATAAAATATGAGAGTTGTTGCTGCTTGATTAGTTTTCATGATGTTTATGGCTATTGTTGTCCCAAACATGAGTCTTGAGCAGCATTTCCCTGTAATTGTACACAAAGATAACAATAATTAAATCCTCCTAGAACTATATGGGAAAATTCTATAATTAACAAAACAGTTTGATCAGAGATTTTCTTTGCTTAACAATATTTTTCTTGAATTTTTGAAAAAAAAAAAATCATTTCATGATCATTATTTATTCAAAAGCATGTCAATTAATTACACCCAATAACACATTTTCAGTTCCATTCTTTCATTGATCTGTATTCCCTTCCATTAATAGTACAATGTGGAATTGCCTGTTTCAAAAATGGAAAATGGAACCAGGTGGCACCAGAATGGCACTGGAAGTTCTGTGTGGAACTGCCAGTGCCATTCTGGTGCCATCTGGTCCCATATCCATATAGACATTTGTCTACATCATTGCCATTTTTATTTGCCATGACAATTTCTTGTTTTTTTTGCCACAAAAAATGAGATTCTAACCTCAACTCATACAAATAAGCATGTAACAATTTAACCTAAAATAAAAAGTTGAAAATATATGCATAAAATCAAAAGTGGCATATCTTTTTTTTCAAAACAAAATAAAAAAATACTGTTTAAAAAGGATGAAAAACAATAAGTTGTTTTGATTGAGAGCAAAGGAGGCAGCTACACATGCCCGCTGTCTTCTCCTTCAGGACCGTCAGTGCCTTACGCGCTCTGATGACTGTTGTCAACGTAGAGATCAGAATTTCTATGTCTCTCAGCAGAGCCCTCTCCCAAGGCGGACATCTCCACGGTTTCACCCTTACCGTAGGGTTACTCCAGAATCCACTTCTAATCCTGAGACTCCTTCTGAACCAGAATTGAGAAATAAGAGGAAAGTCAAGCACAAATAGTCGGGGTGGTAGCTGACTATGTGTTGGTTGATTCCCTACAATTTGTGTAGAAGATACTGTGTATTTATGGCCCTGTTTGCTGTTGCTGTGTACTTTTTGTATGCAGAAGAAAGACAAAAGTCATGCTCTGCCTAGTTTTCTAGTGTAATTTTCTAAGTTGATATTGATATTTAAAAAGGATGAAAAACAATAAGTTGTTTTGATTGAGATGATTAATTTTTTTGAGCTTTTTGAAACTTTTTGTATAAAAAGGTAGAAATGAAAATAATCATTTTGATAAAGATATTTGAGTATGTACTAATACAATAGTAGTAGTAGTATGTACTAGCATTAGTATGTAGGTATGTTGATAATAATGGGAGTACCTACAAGTAAGGTAATATTACTCTATCAATCATCATGCACATATAAAGTGAAGTACAGACACATGGGAATGTGTTGTAGATAAGATGATAGTAGTAGTATTATACTATTGGATCCAAAATGGAAAAGGATGGCACATGTCATTCCATGGGCAGTTTCCAGTAAGTACCAGAAAATGGCAGAGGCAGTTCCACATGGAACTGTCAGTGCCATAAATGGCACATGCCATTCTATGTGGAACTACATGTGTCATCTGATACCATTCTCGTGCCATTCTGGTGCCAATCTAGTGTCATTCTGGTGCCATTCTGGTGTCATTGTACAAATTCTGTTCCAATTTTCTATTTCACAAAATTTGTACAATCCAACATTTGAAACTGTTTAAAAACATTTATAAAGAGTAATTGCCTTCATAACTTTGTTTTTAATTATAAAAATGTTTGACATGCGTAAAAAAAATTTTAGAGAAAAAAAAATCACCAAAAACAATAAAATTACCAAAATTTATTGATTACCACATGGTTCCTATCACATGGTGTTATTACATGACAGCATGAACTTGAGTGTTATTTTCCTGCACCCAGTAATGGAATCTGGACCCATTGACACAATTGGATGTCAGTGGGGGAATGAAGGTGAACTATCATACCATGGTCAGTGGATGGGGTTATCTATTCCCCAAGCAATCTGGTGGAAAATGGCAATAGACTTATGGTGGAATGTCAGTACACTTCATTTCCAACAGCACATCTGCAAGTATTAATTTTTTTGATATTTGTTCACAACAAGAATGGTGTTAGTTGAAAGTTTCATGGAGTTTCCCCTGTCAAAAGGTAGAACTGAATTGAACAAACTAGTATCAGTTGCAATTGTGCCCTCTTGATGCTGGTATTGGCATTCCCTTGCTGACAGGATACTGACAGTAGAGTATGGTAGTGACATCATCGTTGTGGTGGTGATTTTTTGACTTTGTGACACCTAAGAGTCAGAAAGGGACAACCAAATAAACAAAATATTTCTAGTAAAGATCTTATTTGACTGAACAGCCAACTATATTTTGATTTATTCATATTTAGTAATATTTAGCAAGAACATATTTCATTTCATTGCCTTTTCTTACTTTAAGCTCATTTTTCTCCAACAACATAGTAAATTGTGGGTTGACATAAAATTGAAATTATTAAGGAACTTGAAATCTCACAAAAATTGGATACTGATACGATAAACAACAAAAGAAGAAAATTAAAGAAAATTTGATCTCCAAGATCCACAATCCTTCAGTCACATGCTATTGGTAGGTACTTGAGAATAATTACAACCTCTATGTGCTATTCTTTTGGTTGTAAGGTGGTGCTTGGAACAATTCTGCTGCTCTCTCACACTCTCCAACATTCCTCCTCTCCCCCCACGATCATAGACAATGTGAATCATACCAAAGGAACTGTAGGCATTATAATATGAGGTGGGACATCAGGATGATGGGGAATTCAAATGACAGAGAAAATTGATTTTGGTTTGGGGGAACAAGACACCTTCCCAAAGATAAACCATCATTAGAACAGGAAGGTAGTAGGAGTAGAAGAATTATCACATAGTATATGGTGTCAGTTTTTGATACAATGGTCCATGGTACATTGTGATGCTGTCAAATCAAAATTACATTCAAAAAATGACTTGTTGTCACTTGTGAAAATGAGACTGAATCATTATAATTACAGCCTTGTCTGGTTCAACCCCTGTTTTTATTGACATGCAAGTTAAATCCATTCCTGAGGTCCTGCATTGTAAGTTTTATGGTTATAGACTTAAGGGATGCTAAAAGAGAAAACTTGACTGTTTGCTTGACATCAAAATGATTGCTAAAGGGACATCATCTTGAACTTCATCCATGTGCATCAAAACAATATCATGGTATAACCATGTTTTGTTTGATAATCAAGGAGTCAAGGTTTGCCCTGCAAAAGTACTGGTTCCAAGTGATGTGCTAGCACCTAGCACTAAAAAGAGGGCTGTGTTGGCTCAACAAAGTTCATGCATAGTGATGATGAAAATATTTTTTGTCACTATTTTTGAGTTTAGATTATAGGAATAGTGATATTCTTATGTGGATCTTACACTTCACTCCCAATACTAGTAATCAATACTAGTAATCAATACTATAACTGCTGTAACAAGGTATTACTGCAATGTTGGCAATGTAATAGGATGTCTGTGAAAAATAATGGAGGAACCCATGATGTAACAATGATCAAATAAAACAATTGGCAAAAGAATTTCAGCAAATAAGGGTTCCTGTGTTTCATGCAGAGGGGAGTTCTTGTTACTGAAGTGACAAGCAGTGGCTATCATGTTCTATGCTAGCTAGAACTATCAGTAAACACAATCTTAGTTCTTGAACCCATGAAACCACTAGATTTATGAGCATATGCTCAAACTACTTCTATTGGCGGGCAGCACTTAACAATAATACTACCAAGGATAGATGAGGTGAGTTGTGCGGATAATAGACTGCATGGATTGACACACCCTTGCACAAAATTCAGCTTGGATTTCTGTATGACTAGAGATATCTTTGTCAAGTCATGAAAAATAAAAGCCAAAATAAAAATAGGACTGATGGAGGTGAGCTGGTTTTTGTGGATTATTCCTCTTTTTAGTTGCAACTGGTTGTTGCATGTAGCATAGACCACCCTTGGCATTGACAATGGTAGACTTTGCTGATGTTGTTTGCCATGGAGTTGTTTTGGACTTTAAGGTTGTGGGTTAGGTACATGAGGTGTTTTTGGGTGGGGCAGTCTATGTCTTTCACCCTTGTTTTTTTGTAGATGTTGAGTATGTGGTGTTGAATGTACCCTTGGATGTGAAAGGGTGATTTAGGTGATGTGTGTGGCTCTGAGAAGGTTGTGTCACCATCTTGGTTTGACAATGCTCCTTGCTTGGATGAATTTTGCAAAGGTTTCATGAGATCTTTGCAATGACTCTTGATGTTGCAACTCCCCGTCATTGCAGCAATTAGGGTTGGTAGCAGAGATCCTGCTTTTGCAAGCTCATTGTAGTTCCCCCTCAATTTGCAGATTGGTGTTGGGACTACTCATCCAATGGTGCAAGTGTTGTGATGACCTGTGTTGTTAATTGCAGGCTTGTTTGCTATGCTCAAAGGGGCTGGTTGGTTCCCGTTGGCCCTGTTAGCCTGGGCATCAAGTTTGCTCATTGTGAGCATGGTGCCCTTGATTGTGGATGGACTTTGTTGGAAGGCCAGCTCCCACTGTGGTGGTGGCATCTTGTGACGTGGCAATGGCGCCAATGCCATTGATGATACAATCAGATGATAAGTTGGTTGGTGCTTGCATCAACCCTTGATGTAGCCTGGGTTGGGACTGCGGTAGTTGGGAGAATCTGGATCCCAATAAAGAAATGGAAACTCATAGAAAGAGATCTATCTCCTTTTCAAATTAAACTGTTAAATAAATTTGGTGATTTAGGGCTAACTTAGGAGAAGTCAAAACTTTTGCTTTAGATTCTTTGGTTCTAACCTCCAACATTGAATATGTAGACAATGATAATCCAGAAAGAAATAGCATGCTTTCTTGGTCCTTGGTATTTCATCCTATAGATTTATATTGCACTTTGTGAACAAATTATTGCAAAGAGATGACAAATTGGATGGATTGATTAATACCAATCAAAGGATCACAGGGCAATGACCATCAGATTAATTTTTAAGACACATACCTTTATTTTTATTAAGCCTACCGGTATCCTACCAATCAAAGACAATCCACCAACCAAATGTATCTTGCAGTGATAACTTGTCATTGTTTTGGATCTAGCAACAGCTTACATACTATGGCTTGGATGTGTGAGCAATGCACTATGAAAAACTTGCTATTTCCATATAGAAACGTATTATTGTTTTCATTGTGACAGCAGATTTCACCAACAAGGAGCAAGTATTCAGTGTACAGTAAAAAAAGATAATCCAGAAGTTATTTCTTGGTTGAACTGAGATGATCTAAAATGAAATTATGTATCTGATATGTTGTGATGCAACACATGCCCATGTAATGAACTTGAATACTCATCATGATTTTGTTACTATTTTTCATTAAGTTTCAAAAATGGAACGCAAATGATCTCAAAAGTTTATTGGTTTTGAGAGATAATAGGACTTCATGCAATTGCCTGTCTTGTGAAAAGAGAGGTTCCTGACATGATAAGCTAGCAGTTTGGGAATTGTGCTATTTTTAAAAACTGAAACACTTTAGTGCACACAACACCATGTTAGCCAAGTATGAAAAGAATTCTGAGCTAAAACAAAAGCCTAATTTGAATTCCAAAAATAGTGTTCTAATTTACAACACTAACACAAAAAACTACCTAAGATTCTACCTAAACGTCTAAAAAAGTAAGAACCATATAATCAACATTGATTTGGATATGAATTCAAGGGCGAAGCTTTCTTCTAATGACAAGGACTCAATCGGAAGCTGATCGCTACTATTCACCTAAAACCAAATGCATCTCCTTTTGAATCGTCCAAATAATAGTTCAGCACGTCACCCTCTTCACTAAATCTTCTCCCAAAGTTACTAATTTCGCCAGAGAAATCATCCTTTAGCAGTGTATCATAACCCATTCCAGTTGAGGCTGGTGCACTCTTGCGAAGTTTGGCATAGGTTTCCTTGGATCTATGGGAATTCGTTAGGGAATCTGAGGATTCCATCTCTGAAGCTGGGGGAGCACTACGACGAAAAGATCTGTTGGCTTCCGAACCAGAGTAAGACAGCAAGCTGTTTGTTGACGAGGAAGTGGATGCAGTGCGTTCGGTCGGTTGGCGGGAAAATCCCCACCCACTCGTTTTCTTGGATGTTGACATTTTGATAGTTTCCGGTTGAAATTCGGTTTGAGACGCAAACACTTCGTCGTCTCGATCTTGCTGCTCTGACACCACACTCTTCGTTTCAGACAAGGGGCCAAATTTGAAAGAGTCTCTGATTGTATCCATGAAAGATCTCCGAAGCGAATTCTCTTTTACTGCGTTTTCTTGCCCATCACGTTCTGTAATGAGATCGGCATGACTATGTCGGCGTGTAAAATCTGGCTTCTCAAATGCAATGAGACTATTGATTCGGCGACTTTTGTCACTGATTTCACTGGCATCCAACGCTGAAACACCGGGAGGCGGTGATGCATCGTGGGCATTCAAAGCGTCTGCGTCTGCCGCATCACCACGAGCCGCCGTTACAAACTCGGTATCCATCAATGCTTGGATCACTTTCTTGTGACGCTTGTTTTCCCGTTGCAAGAGCGCCAGCCCAGTCTCAAGCATTTCCACTTGTCCCTCGAGACGGTTCGATCGTTCCATCTCTTCATTGAGACGATTTGACAAAGTTTGTTCGTTTTTATCCATCCTTCTAGTGAGAGAGTCATTCTCATATTCCAGGGAAGCAACCTTCTCCTGAGACTCCTGGTACAGCCCCTCCAACTTGTTCGCTCGACTCTTTTGAATCTGAAGCTCAGTCTGCAACTCTGCCACAGTCATCTTGAGCACGATGATATCCTCGGGGTTGAACACATTTCCATTGGCAACATCCCCGCTTTCACCCTTTTTGACGGCGGTGTCCAGGGTGATATCGGATCCGATGGAGCAGCGTCGCGAACTGCAGGGGAGTAAGAGCGCCGCATCAGATGTTATGGTTGTCATGGAGTCAGGGTCGACTACCATGCCGACCATGTCACGAAGTTGGCCATCGTCTTTGCTTCGTTTGCTGTGGGCTAGGCTTCTTTTGCTGGGGTGCTTTTCAATGGCAGGTCGTTGAATTGGTCTACTCATGATCATACTCTATTTTTTGTCAATCTTTCCAGCTCCTCGCTCTCCCACTTAATGTTTTATCTGGTTTTATCCTGTTTTATGCTCTATGTTCGCAGGTTTGAAAGCACGTAATTTTCACAGAAATTTTGACGAATGACCTCGAATGACACCTTGATGATACCAGTATCAAACTATTTAGATACAAATGACTATTTACAATCCTAGAAAACGAATATATTTTAATTCCCATGATAAATGCATGTCAAAAATGGGTCGTGAAGCTGGTTTTTGCTTCACGAAAAAATGGATAGATCTTTTTTAAATTCCTATGCTAAATTTGGTATAAATTAGGTGACACGCTTCTCATTTTGACTATTTTAATCTAATCACGGGAAATACTAAGGGGTCAAAGGGCCTACTGAAAGCCATTTCCTGACCCTGAGCCACGAAATAGTATCTAATGTATGTACCATATTGTACTTAAAATGAATTACGAGCGGGTACTCGTACTAGTAATTTTTTACTCCTACCATACTAAACTATGGTACATACCTCTTCTACCTAACCTACTATGGTACTACGTACCTAATTCTCCTACACAACATATGTAAATGATTTACCCGTGCCCCAACTAACCAACCAACCAGCTAAGCTAGCGACAAGGCACGATGATGATCCCCCTTGCCGACCATTGGCGGCAGCCGGTGGCTCAGGCTCAACTAGCTCAAAATTTCCAGTAGTTTTGACAGATTCGACACACTAGTGTCGTGAGGTGTTGGCTTTAGATGACAATACGGTTGGGCAAATCATCATCTTGTCCATGTATAAGGCATTACTGGTGTTGTCCCCCCAGCGGTGGAAATGGCCATTGTCTTCAAAATTACTAGTGTTTAACTAGGCTGTTTTCTGGTTTTTATAATTTACAGGTATGATGGCTGTCTGTCCCCGGTCAACTTGACAGCCAATGCGGCTCAGGGTTTGATGTATACCAGAGCTACAGGCCCTTTCACCCCTTAGTATTTCCCGAAGTTACATACCCAAGCATTGAGAGATGGACCTCCCTTTTTTCATAATCCCAATCTAGGGTAAGTCCAACATATTTCTTGCTGCCTCAGTCATCTACAATTTTATAATGCTCTTTCAACACATTCACTAAATGCTGTGCATGCTCCTTTCCCATGCATTTAACCCCAAAATCACCTACCACTAGGGTAAACTGTATAGGGCAGGTCTCGTGGAGCCATAATCCTGGTGTAAACTTGCTCTGGTAATAGCCAGGCTTGTTTAACCTCTTTTTGAGTAGCTCCTGAGCTAAAAGGCCAGCGTTAGGTAGCCCATACATCCCCTTGTGTACCTCCACAAAAATAAAACCTTCTGGGGTGGCCAATTTGTGCAGATTTTATTCTTCAATAACATTGTTGGGCATGTTACTCATTTTCAGCTGTAAGTACTTGTACCTTTTGAGTGGTGTATTTAAGTAGAAATTCTAGATGTTTAACACCATGAACTCTGCATTGTTAGTTGACACCACACTATTCAACAGCAGCTTGACTGTGAGTAAATTGGCAGTTGATGTGCCACAGTCCTCAGGGTAATTGATTCAGTCTCCTCCAACTGTTAGTCTTGCTTGGTTAGGGTCGGCCTTGGTTGGTCTGTAATTGCACTCTATGCAGCCATAGGTGACGTCTTTGAGTCTCTCCTGTGGCACTTGTGATTTTTATGAACCTTTGACCCTTCCCTTCATGCCTTGTGCTAATCAACCAATTTCATTGCCATATGCCTTTCCCCACACCTCACAATACTTAGGGTTTTTCATTAAATGCCTATACTTGAGCAGCTTGCCTGTTTCACCATCTAAAACTGCACCAGCTATTTGACACAACAACTGCATAGGGAACTGTCTTTTGGCTGCTTGTTGGGGTGAGAGATAGGAGACGACCAACTCCATTGTGGACAGCAACACCTCTTGGGTTGTGGTTCTTGCTTGCCCTCCACACTGTGTGTTATAAGCTGGTACTTCTCCCTCTTCCTGCGTGATGAATGGAATGTTGGGTTCATTGTATGGCAATCTGGTTGCTTCTTGTGGGTTATCTGTTGGCAATTCAACAATCTACCTCTCTTTGGGATATTCAATTGCTGGGAGTTCTTCTGGTTCCAGCATGTCATCATTGTTTCTATGGTCTTCCATCTCATCCACCCTCAGAGATTGGCCCCCATCTTCATTGTTTTCTTCCTCCATCACCCTCAGACTTGCACCATTGTCTTCCTGTAGATTCACATTCTCTTTGGCCACCCTTTTAGCTGCTTCCAAAAATATCTCAGTAAGTTCATCCAACTTTTGCCTTTCCCTTTGCTGTCATTGGCACTGTTGGGTTGCCTTTGACAGTTTGTGCTAGGTTGGCTGCTACCTGAATGACTGTGTCAGCTTGAGACTGGGCTGGCGCTGTGATGTATTTTTGGCAGAAGAAGAGTGTGTCTGCTATTTGCTCTGCTTGCATTTCTTTGTTCCAAAATTTGAAACACCTGTAATGTTCTGTTGATGTTCCAATATAGAACCCATCTGACGCATGTGGTTCCCATGTCTTGCGCTTTGCTAGCTTGTCATGGATGATTACTTCACATCCCAGTGGAGCCAGTGGCATGTAAATGAAGTCATGTGGGCCATGCATGCATGCATAAGCTGACACAGTTGGGATGGCATTGGACTGTCTTAGAAGGTTTAATGTTAATTCTGTTTGGGGGAGTAGTCAATCCCAAAGGT
Organism: Thalassiosira livingstoniorum; assembly: GCA_036939595.1. NCBI lineage: Eukaryota > Bacillariophyta > Thalassiosirophyceae > Thalassiosirales > Thalassiosiraceae > Thalassiosira > Thalassiosira livingstoniorum. The sequence continues at coordinate 4,820 of JALLOT010000266.1, read as the reverse complement.
GTAGGGGAAATTTTGGTGACACCCCACACAAAATTGATACAAAATGGTCCTTGAAAGTCTGGATTGCCTTTTCTGCAATGTTTTGCCTATGAACCTCTGGCACTACCAGTTCATATGTCATTCCATTGTCTTTGATTGCTTGTTTATATTTGTCTGATATTTTGTTGTCCAGTATGTGTTTCTTTGGCACTATGCCTGCTTGTTTTAAGTGTCGGATGAGAATGTTGTACGCCTTGATGATGTCGCCATTGCTTCTACTTTGCATTGACTTGACAAGAATGCAACTTTCATCAATTTCACAAAGTACTATCATTTATTTATTTCTCCTGCTGGATGTTACAGGAAATTTCACTGTTTGATCCGTATACATTGTTGCCACTTCCTCTATCCTCACAAAAATGTCTTTTTCCTTCTTCTTTTTGCTTGGATTTTCCTCCTTCTTTGCCAATGTAATCCCCTCTTTTTGTTGTCTCATGTGCCCCTTTACTGTTTCTTTTGACTCAGGAAAATGTTTTTCTACATTCTTTTCTGTCAACCCTGGCCACAAAACATAGTTGCCCACTTGAATTGCTTTTAGCCATGTTGCCTTTGTTGAGAAGCCAGCACATACATGTAAGTAACGTATTGTTTTTGTTATGCTGGTCAGTTCGTACATGTTGCTTACTGCTTCTGTTACTCTTGGGTGTTCATCCATGATCATCTCTGTTTCTGATTCTGTGAGGAGCAAGGTGTCTGCGTTGAGATTTTGGATGTGAGTGCATGTTGGCACACACCATTGCTATGACTGTGGGCACAGCCACCAGTGTTTCACTTGGTCCACTGTAAGTTCTCTCACCACTGCTATGATTTCATGTGGATCTTCATGAATTATAGGCAGTCTGACATTTGCTGGTCTTAGTTGGATGCACCACAACCCTGTTTGTTTGTCCTACCAACCTTCAATAGTTGGCTTGCCCTTGACCCGTACTTCTGTTGTTTGATTGTGGTATACAGCTATTTTTTTTGTGTGAACACTATTGTGGAGCCTGCATCTGCAAACTTACTTGTACTAATCAATGAGTCTGTTTTCAGGTTAGGTACCATATCCACTTTGTTTGCTTGGTCTTGCACCTTGTGATTTAGTTTTGCCACCGTTGATGCTGGACTTATGTTTCCATCTGGGAGCTGAAAAACCTTGCCTGGCGTTTCCCCTGTGTCTTCAAAGTCATCTCCTATTTTCCCACAGCTTCTTGTGGTGCCTGAATCCACAACAGCTGACTGCCATTGTTGTTGGTGCTCCTGCATTTGCCTTATCCACTTACGTCTAATTTTACTCATTCCTTTTACTTCCTCCTCCTCCATTTCTCCCTCATCTACTTCTATAGGTTTTGCTGTCTCTTCAACCCAGCCAGTGAGTGGGGTCATTTGGTACGCACATTCAAGTAAACTGTTTTTTAATGTGTTATTCTTTCTAACCACATGATTACTGTCTGCTTGTACCACGATCAATGACCCTGTCTCATCCTATTTGTTAGGCACTTTCCAGTTGGCAGGGCAGAGGTGTTTGTTTGCTTCCAATTTGTAGCACCGATTGTCAGCGTTGAACACCCACTTCCTGCAACGGGTACACTTCCTTCTCTACGTTTTGTTGGAGCTGGTGCTGGTGCTGCATCCTGTGCATTAGGCAGTGAGTTTTCCTTGTTGTCCGTCCCCTGCTGGGTTCCATTTTTAACCATTTTCATTAACGGTGCATTTTGCTCCATCAGCTTTGCCATAGAATTCTGTTGTTCCTTGAGCTGCTGGGTGAGTGTCTGTGTTAGCTGTACCATCGCATTATGACTCTGTGTCATTTGCTGGATATTTTCTTGGTAAGCCTTTGACTGGTTGTCAATCAACTGCATGAATTTTTGCAGTTCTTCCTCCTTGTTCTTGCGCTCCTCTTGCATTTTGTTTACCACTGCACATACCCGTGTTTAGACACTTTCACTGCTGAGAATCTTTTCTTGTCTTGGTACAAATTGCCAAAATACAACTTGACTGCACCCCATGTCTTGTCAGCATTGCTCTTGTGTTCCCAAGCCATCATCTGATCCTCATCAAACATTTCACTTTTGTACATCTGGTCTACCACTTTCATTACTTTCATTAAGTTGGAGATCACCAATTTGAGCTTTTTACATTTCTTCTGCATTTCAGTGAGTTTGCTGAAGTAGGTTGCTATGTTTTCCCTTTAGTTCCAAGGTTTCATGAACTCCTCATGCATTTTTGTGACGTCTGTGTTTGTCACTTTGCAGCAATTCTTTCAAACATGGCGGATCATCTCCAAGGGTGTTTTCCCAGTAAACCCAATGTACTTCTCGTCCAGTTCAGCTAAGTGTTCATAATCTACCGCTTCCACAATTTTGTCTCGGAGAGCTTGTTCCACATCCAGGAACCTTTGGTACTCCTGCCTTTTCACTTTATGAGCCTCCTCTTTCTGTGCTTTCTGAACTTTGGTAGTATTAACTTGGATGGAGCTGTCATAGTAACCAGGATTGGTCGGCTCTTGGTAGGACCAGTTGGGGTCATTTATGATGTCATGATAATCAGACTCTTCAATGATGACAGCCAGAAGCCCATATTTGTTGCCTTGTTTGATCAATTCAGTTTTAACAATAGTAGCCAATTTTGCCAGTTTTCCTGTAGTATATCCACTTGTTCTAGCATGGGAGTACCATGAATTTTGGTGGCTGTGCACTCCAAAATCATTGTATTTGCTGCGGTGCTTGTCATTGTTTTGGTTGGGTTTTACCCTGTTTTACCTGCTTTATCTAGAGTTTTTAGTGCATGACTGTGAGACATAGTATAGTGAACATCAATGATAACTACTAGGTCATACACTAACTTATGAGCATGTTTGTCATTGCTCTACTCTATTGTACCTATGGTATGTTGCCCTACTGTAATGTACGTAGTTTCACACCACTTACTTACCTGGCATTGGCATATTATTATGTGCTCTTGGCCTCCTGCTAAGATGTTTGGCTTTGCTGGTTTGGTCTGTCTGCTTGTACGGACACATGACAGACCATGGGATCTCCAAATTCTAGCAGAAACAAGCCCCTTGACTGTGTCCTCTTCCATCAACACAACAATTTCATCACCAACAAGCAATTCCTCAACAAGGCCACTCAAAACAAACTCACCATAATGGAGCAATGGGATAGTGTTATTTGTGACAAGCAAAACGCCATTGACATACATGAGCCACATTGCCACCACTTGCCACTTTTGCGATGACAAAATTATGGTTAATCATCAACGTGAAACAAGTCAAGAATATGTGCATCTACACAAAGGATATCAAATTGTCAGCAATCACACCAGATTAAATTAATTGGAGAAATGATACATTGCTAATTGTCTATCACTACAAAAATAATTGGATTTATGCAGGTTTATGCACATTCATGAATTATTTCAGAATTCCTCCATCATTTTTAGAGAATCTTTGAACTTTTTGAAAATCAGAGATGTTCCAAAAATGGGGGGAAATGCATGAAGATTCCAAATCCTGCTGATCACTCCAAGATTACACCTGTAAGTTTATAATCTATTAGTTCAGTCTATCTATGAATGACAACTTTGGTATTCTAATAACATGCTTATAATGATTATATTATTACTATTAGTCATTTTCCTGTGATCTGACTTATTTTGACAATGTAAAAAATATTGAATCATTTTTATTCTTGTTTCATTTGGCAACCAATGACAATGAAAAAATAGTATTGTAGTAGGTGCTAGCACTTACTAGAGTCATACTTACAGTATGGTACTATCATACTACAGCAAAATACAGCATTTTTTATTGCTATAGTACTACCAGTACTATACCCTGTCATACCACTACACAATCACAACTAGTAGTACTTAGTATCTTAACATTTAACAGACCATGACTATTGCAATGGTGCAATTCCTGTTTTCTGTGTCCCATTCTCCTTAAATGCAGCTCCCACACACACTAATTCCTATCTGAAATTTCAGAATATGATTTTGATACATCAAGTCAAGGTAAGGTTGATTGTTGTTTATTTTTTCCATGGCATGTTCATGGAGATGGAAAGTAAGTACTACATTTTGTTGTCATTTGTGTGCAGCAGGAGATCTGAATATTGGCTGTGGGGATTGAGAGGTGCTCTTTAAATATTGTGGAGCCTTTTCCCTGCACCCATGTCCAGGAGTGACAATCCATACCAACCTCCCCCACAACATAACCACTCCCCACACAATGTTGAGTGGTGTCCTAAATCAAGCATAGCCTTGACAGTAGTGGAGATGCAATGATGGGACAATAATGCATGGACATTGGTGCATTATTGCTCAAAGACTGTCAAAAATAGTTTAGTGCTGATTGAAATTTGTATGTTGGGTTTAGAAAGAGAGTCACTACAAATAAATTTAGCTTCACTTAAAATTTAAAATTAGCTAAAAGCTATTTTATCCAAAGTACTCATGCTACTCTATTACAAAATTGCAAGTTTGTTTTTTGGTAAAAACATCTCAGCTTCAAATTCTTTTCAATAAAAAATAGCTCAGCACTTTTAAAAAATAATAGTAGACAATCTACTCAGTTGCCAAATGCTATCTACCTTCTCACTGTACTTTGCCCATCGTTTTCCCTTGTGGTACACCAAAATCAATGACATTCTTTGCTTCATTTTATCTTATGCCAAAGATACTCTACTTATCAGAATATTCAGAAGAAAACATGCTTTTTTGGCACCATAATGTGATACTTTTTTTAAACAACACAAAAGCAGCCATCCAACCTCCAATCTCACTTGCTCAGATCGGAA
>JALLOT010000265.1:0-22745 GCA_036939595.1 Thalassiosira livingstoniorum | reverse complement strand
CTTCCGATCTCTCCTCGCTTTTGCAGTTAGCCCTCTCGGAAGATGGGGTCCATTATTTCATTACTTCTTGTTTGGTGGGCCACCTCCTACCCCACACATTCCATTTTGCGACAGTCGCTCGGCTACCGAAGAAATGTACAACCTTCTCACTTCCACCTTCTCGCACAAGGGCATCCTCAAATTAGCTGATTCTGCCTGGCAGCGAAAGAAGAAACCTAATCAATACTTTTTTGGCGGATCATACACTTCTCCCACTCCTTCAAAGTACTTCCTCGGCAAAATGGGACTTGCCATCACCACTGCTACCGCTTCCCACATTATCAACGCCAAAAATGGAAAACTTCATGAACCCACTGATCCTCTGGATGAGGACTTCATAGAAGATCCATACTCAATCTTCGAGTTCTCTCATTCGAGCCCGACCACCATTAGTCCTCCGCCGGGATTCTCTCCATGCCCAATCCTCCCGGGCATGCCACGTGCTGCTTCACTTCCTTCTGATCCAGCATCATCCATTTCGTCACGACACATCGTGCCTATTTAGTCTTTTATGATTCTAGACTTAAATCAGTTACTCTAAGATTATTATTATTATTATTATAATAGGTACCATATGGTACAATATGGTACAATATTATTGTATTGTACTCTCCTCTAATAAGTAAAATACAATATGACGATGACAATGGCGGCGCGTTGAGCGTTGAATTTTGTTGAATCCGGAATGCTTTCCATCATTCATCGTCCTCCATGGCTTCTTAGGTACTAGTAGGTACTACTCACAGGTACTCTCCTTTCTTGGCTGCTTCAAAGAGAGTCCCCTTGTTTGTAGCCTGTGCAAGCGTTTGATACAACACAATAGTATCTTTGGGAACTGGGCGGGAGACGAGAGAGGACTTGAGGATAGAATTGAATCTAATTGAATGGTTGAGACCAGGGCTGGGCAAAATCTATAAGTTGGATTCCATTGGATTTGAGGCATTCTGTACCACCTGCTTGCAAACCTTGCAGCCAATTGCAATCTCTACCTCTTGCAAGTAGGGCCCACCGCCATAGCTAGACGGGTTGGCGTGCTTCGTGCTTCGACGATGCCGCTGGAAAAGGAGAAGAGGATGCCGTCGTCAGATGCCAGTTGGAACCACTGAGACGCAACGAGCAACGAACCAGCAACGTAACGCAGCACAGCCTAACGCAGTGCAGCCAGCGACGGTGGATGATTGAGAGGATTGAAAGGGCGAAGCGAGCAGACTGGATCAGAGCGGTCGAAGATCGAAGTGTCGTCGGCCACTGCTTAGCTTGACTTGACTTGAGTTGACTTGACTTGACTAGGCCTACCTTGGCAGAGAGACACAGAGAGAGATGAAGCAACCGACTCACAGCCTCCACTACAACAACGATGATGAGGGAGACGATGCCGACGACGGTTCCTCTTCCATGTCCGCGGAGCCCTCCGCCCCTCCGGGATCCGAGCAGCACACTCCCTTGACCACTCCCTTGACTTCGCAGCATCCGAGGCCCAACAACATTGTCAAACCCTCCTTCGAAGGGCAGACGCAGACGGGGCCATCGAAGGAATTGAAGGAGTCGAATGACAGCAACAGCAGCAGTCGGGATAATGGGGGCTATTCTGCCTTTTCTACCTTTGTCACCAGCCACACCAGTCATCCCAGCCAGGGCACCTCGGCATCTCATGCCTCTCATGCATCTCATGCCACCTACGCCGACGCCCTCGTAAACGGCACCCTTCTAAATAATCCAATGAACAATTTGCAGGCTCCAATGATGCAGCAGCAGAGGGGTTTGCCCCAATCTCAGCCACAATCACAGCAGGAGCAGCAGCAATTTCATCAGCAAATCAATCAGCAGATACAGCAACATCAACAGCAACAACAACAGATGCAACAACAGCAGCAGCAACAGCAGCCAATACACCTGCAAATCAATCAGCAAATTCAGCGACACCAACAGCTTCAACAACAGCAACAGCAACAGCTAATGCAACAACAGATGGAACAACAAATGGAGCAACAGCAGCAGGAGCAACAGCAACAACAATCTCAACAATCTCAGCACACACAACACTCACAGCACACACAACACTCACAGAACACACATCAGCTACAGCAGCCGCCGCAGCACTTAATGCCACACACGCACTCATCACATCAACCACATCACTCACCTCACCAGCCTCTTAATCATTCATCTCACTTCTCACATTCACCCTCCGCCCGATCAGCTCAGTCAACCCAATCCCCTCAAACAGCACAAGCAGCACAGCCTACTCATCTGCACCAAACACCACAGCATCATCAGCAACAACAACAGCATCCGCAAACATCGCCGCAACATCCGCCTCCGCAATTCCACACGCCATTGTCTCCCAATCAACTGCAACACGTGCAGCTTCCAATGACTCAATTGTCTCCTCAGCAATTGCAGCACTTTCAACAACAACTGTCACCGCAGCAAACTGCACAACCGTTACAACCGATGCAACCGACGCAAGTGCTCCATATCTCCCCCCAGCAGCTCCAACACATCCAAAACATCCAACACATACATCAACTCTCCCCGCAGCAACTGCAGCAATTGACTCCTCCCCAGATTCAGCAGCTGCAGCAGTGGAATCAGTTGAGTCCTCGGCGGTTGATGTTTTTGCAGCAGCAGCACCAAAGTCAGCAGGGTCAGCAAAAGCAAGGTCAGCAGCAAAGTCAATTGCAGCAGAGTCAACAGAGTCAATTGCAGCAGCCGATATTGGGGTCTCCACATTCCAACCAATCAAATTGTTCAAATCATTCACCTCACTCCACTCACTCCACTCACTCAACTCATTCACACCATTCGAACAACCCAACCAATGCACCGCAACATTTGAAACAGCATCAGCATCAACAACATCCACAGCAAAGGTCAATCCCTCAACATCCATTGGCATATTCCTCCATGCCGCAAAGCTCTCTCCCATCCCATGACAGTCACAACAGCAATGGCAGTAGCAATGGCAGTCATAGTAACCATTCGAACCATTCGAATCATTCCAACCACAGCAATGGCAACAATGGCCATCACAGCAATAGTGGCGGCAATAATGGCAACAATATTGCAAGGAGCAATGGGGGCAATGGAAGTTCCTCCTCGTTTCAAACGGGAGGAGAGGGGACCAAAGAACGCACTCCGATGAGTGCCATGAGTGCAGTGAGTGCTATGAGTGCGATGAGTGCTGCGAATCATGTATCCGTGATTCTTGGACGAGACGATAAATTCGGGGATGGCAGTGCTGCAGGTGCTGCAAGAGGCAGTGCTGCCATAGATGCCGCTGGAGCTGTCAATGCTGCTGGTGCTGTTGGAGCAGGTGGTGGTGGTCCTTCCGGTGCTCCTGGTGCTTCTGCCGCTGCAACGCCTGCAACACCTTCTGTGCCATCTTCTTCTTTGGAGGTGCGACCATCTGTTCCAGTGTCTTCCGACATCGCTCACGGCGGCAACAATGCCGGCAGTACCAACAGTGAAACCAGTAACGACAGTCACGGTTACAGTGTGGTGCACAGCCATTGTCGAGATGTGATGGTTCCAACCTTTGCTCCTTCCAATCCAGACATTTCGAAGAATTCCGGCAACCCCGACACCAATGCTGAGAATAACGACAACAATGACAACAATGATAACAATGACAACAACGACAACGATGGAAGAATGTCGGTATCCTCCGTGGCCTCCGTCAATTCCGACTATCTCTCCGAACGAGCGTATACTCCCATGGCCATGTCGGTGTTGGCCGAAGAATTGGGGGAGGGTGGCGGCAACGTGGATGGCGGTGCCAATAACGACGCGGGGGATTTGGATTTGGACATCGATGACGATGACAATAATGATGACGATGATGATGATGATGATGGGGGAAAATCGTCATCCAATGCTCGACATGCTCATCATGCTCAACATTCCAATAGGGGAAATGACAATGCCGATGGAGCCCATGGCAGCGGCAACGGGGATACCGCTGGAGCCGGGGAAGACAACACCGGGGAGTCTGGCAATGAGGATCGCAAAGGAAATTCTACGGCGGTGGGGGGAATGGAAGCAACACTGGCCGCAGCGCAAGCCGCCCAGCAACAGGGCCATGGTCCGGGGGGAATGTACGCCACGCCCATCCCCAAGCGAAATCACAATCGACGGCCGATGACCTCGTTGTCTAAGGAATTGTTGCGATCGCCGGAACATACGTTGGAGAGATTGAGTTACATTTTGGGCAAGGGGCGGTTGGTCATGGTGAGTACTTGGTATTCGCAATGTATGGCAGAATTCATCTTTGGGTTGGAGGAAATGAATTCTGCATTCCATTTTCCATCTGTGCAATGATTATCGCTGCCAATGTGTTGCTGCTCGTTTGCTGATTTGAAAATGTGTTCCATGCATGGTTTCAAATTTCAATTTCAAATTTCAAATTTCGAAACCAATTTGAAAAAATATGTTCCATGATTAATTTTTCCCGCCATTTTTCATTTTCGTCTATATTTTCTTTCCATATTCCATCGTCTCATCTCTCCTTCCTCTCCCATCATTCCTCGTCTTTTTCTCACAGATCAATTTCTCCCAACGAAACCTCAATCCCCAAGACGCCCAACTCATCCATTCTGCCATATTGGCCAATCCCCAATTGGGTGTATTGAAATTGGGATACAATAATCTGCGGGATGAGGGGACGCGATGGATTGCCGAGGCGATTCGAATGGGAGGTGGGTTGATCCACAATGCGGCTAACGATGCAAACGATGGCCTCCGTGCTACCAATACTGGCGGCGCCACTGGCGACGCTACCGCAAGAATGAAACGAGAATCTACTACTTCCACGTCACCGACGTCGCCCACTTCCAATATCACTTCCAACGCACCTCTGTCAGAAGCACAGCAATACAATGCACCCTACACATCCTACGCCCACCACCCATCCCTCTCCACTCTCGATCTGGGCTTCAACTCCCTCTCCGACCCGGCCTGCACCGCGTTGGCCCACTTGGCCGTCCGTCGCAACCCCTCCTTGTCCACATTGTACTTGAGCGGCAATGCCGTCTCCACCCCCGGCGCTCTCTCCCTCGCCGATGCCATCGCCAACGGGTGTGGACTCACATCCTTGCACCTCACCGCCAACAAAATTGGAAGCGTGGGAGTGAAGGGATTGATGCGCAGCGTCGCCGAATGGGATGTCCGAGTGCAAATGGCAGAACAAGACAGAGAGAATCGCATGGCGTTGGAGGAAGAAAGGAAACGACGAGAAGAGCGAGGGGAGCGGGGGACGCCCATGAGGATTGGAACGGTGGACGTGGAAGAGGAGGAGGAGGAGGAGGAAGCACTGAGAGAACTGGCCACGATTCAAACGTTTCAATGTTTGCAGCAGCTTCATTTGGGGGGGACGTCGATGGGTTCTACGGGTTGTCTTTCCGTGTCCAACATGTTATTGACCAATCTTTCTTTGCGAATAATTTGCCTCAGTGACAACCAATTGAATGATCAAGATCTCAGTCTCTTCAGCCAGTCGATAAGTCGGAATAGAGCTGTTCCGCTTGAGGTTTTGAGGTTGAGTTTCAACAAATTAACGTGTGTGGGAGTGGAGACTTTAATGAATGCCATTTGGGGAAGCAAGACACTGAAAGAGATCAAATTGGACAATAACCAAATACGAGATCGAGGCGCCCAATTGGCAGCAGTGGTACTCACCTCCGTCGATCTCGAAGTACTCGACATGGGCTTCAATCGCCTCACAATCGTCGGCGTAAAAGCACTCATGAAATCTCTTGCTGAAAACTGCTCCCTTCTCACCCTCACCCTCTCAGGGAATGTACTGGATACCAATGCCAGCAAGGCAGTATCTTATGCGTTGGCGTACAATCGAACGATCAGGAAGTTGTACGTGGATCATTGTAGTTTGAGTTATGCGGCGCAGAGGCACATTGCTGCGGGGATTGTGAGTAATAGTGGCTTGGCTTTGAGGGTTATGTCGGGATTTCCACTGGGGGGTGAGTAATATTGAAGTGTTTGTAGTGATGTTGTGTGGTTGATATTTTTGGTGAAAGAGTTGTGGTTCTGGTGGTTGAAACTTGTAGTTCAAACTTGATCTTGACGGCTGTGTCATGTTAATGTTTTCATTTGCAATTTCGTTTTCATTTTCGTTCGTTTCAGATTTTTGACTTTCGCCGTATTCATACTTTTTGCTCTTCTAAATTTCATGTCGTCTTCTGCCTTGCTTTTCGTCCTCTGTGGTTCTTCCAACTCCATCCTTCTTGCTCTGTGCTCTGTCACGTCGTCATTATTCGGCACAGCCATTTCCGTAACGCTGGGCCTCCCCTCCGCCATGGAAAATTGGACCAATGAACAAGTACTAAAATTCATCCGAGTCATGTGGGATCGCCATCGGCAAGAGCAGCAGCAACAACTATTGCAGGAGCAGCAACAACAGATGCTTCAGCAAGGACAGCAACAGGGGTATCCTCAAGGGCTACACATGAGTGCAAGCAGTTCCATGACAATCAATTCCATACATCAGAGCAGTACCCAATCCATGAGTAGTACTGCGGGGGGAGGAATTTCTGGTGCTTCCTCGGGGGTTACGGGAGTGACGGGCGTTTCGGGTATTTCTGGAGTTACAGGCATGTCGGGCGTTTCGGAAGCTTCCAAATCCACTGAGGGCGGAGTTGCTGGCGGGGCAGTTGGCTCTGGAGCACCTGGGGCCCATGGAGCTCCTGCAGGAGCTGGTGTCCATGGAGTTCAGCCACCTCCTGGTGGCCCCAACGCCAACACCCCGAACCCACCCACACCAGAAAAGGCTGGACCTTCTGACCCAGCAACAGTCGTCTCTGCTGCTAAAAATGCCTTTGCGGCCCTAGGCGACGCCGGCGGGGCGCTGTTAACCACAGAGGAACCGCAACGTGCCATTTCGGATACTTCGCCAATAGTTTCGAGTGAGGCAGTCATGTTAGAAAAGACTGCGAGTGGGACGATTCAGATTCCTAGTTTGGATGATGATGACGACGAATTGGAAGGGTTGGGGTATGTTGGTTCGTCTCCATTCGTTTCGGGGTTGAGTCGGAATAACACTTTGGATACCTGCCTCAGCCATGCTACACATGCATCTCAAGCGACCCACGCTACTCATGCCACGCATGCATCTCAAGCAACGCACACCTCGCATAAATCCACCGACACAGCCCATTCGGCACAAACTACAACCTCACTTTGCACGGCCAATGGACGATCCCATCCCGAAATACCACTTGATCCTCAAGTCAAACAAAAGAATATGGAGTGGCTCCGAACCCACTATAGATCTTTGAATGAAATGACTCAATTGCCATTTGTGTACAAGGATTTAGTTCAGTTGTATCGATATTTTTATCGGGCAGAGGAGTTTGATGGGATGGATGAAGGAGAGGACGAGGATGATAACAATGGCAGCAATGGCCGACAAGAAGGAGGAGGAAAGACTGCCAACGGAGGCGGAAATGGGAATGAATTTCATGAGGGCATGCCACACCCTTCTATAGCTCAAACTATCAGTGCCCCTGGTACTATGCCTTCCACAATCAGCATCAAGACCGAACAACAACCACATCCTCAATATGGGCAACATTCACAGTATCCAATCAATTCACCCACCCAATCTGTACTCAGCACATCGGCAAGCTCCACTGCTCCCGCAAGTCATACAACTCACATGGCACCATCGTCTTCTGTGCGAAGACAAATCATGCCAGGATTATATCGAAAGGCATCTTATCGCTCACTCCATGATGCCGTCGCACTTTCTCAAACGTCCAATTTATTGTCCTCTTCCAATGCCGCAGTTTCTTCGAATGTTGCATCTCACGTGCCATCGAATTTAACTACCGCCATGTCCAATATGGAGAACTCCTGTCGAAGGCGGCCCGTGTCGGCAGTAGAAGGGGGGAATCTATCATCTATGCAGCCGGCATTGAAGCGGGCGAGGAGTGGCAAGCCTAGGATTGATTACTTTCCAAGAATAAAGGTGAGTGGTATCTTGATCTACTTGGATTGGCTGGGGAGGGTTTGATTTTTGGGGCATGTCTGAATTATATTTTGTTCAAAGCTTGACGTGCAAAATGTTTGGTATCGAACGTACTTTAGAGGGCGATTGATTTTGGGTTTTAATAGACATCATTTAGATCATGTTGTTGTAACTAGATGAAAGACCTTTTGGCACAGTCTTATTGTCATGGTTTCCAATTTCAACTGTTGTGCCGTTTCCATTTGATGTAACTTTTCACTCTATGGCTCTGTCTCATTTTTCTCCCATGTTTTTTTTTCATTTTTACTTTCACTCTTTCTTTAAAATGTGTTCCACCGTAGGCAAAAATTGACATGTACCTCTCATCTACCACCAATACCCAATCCAAGACATGCACTCCCAGCCAATCCAAAGCACTCATTTTATTACGTCAATTAAAATTTATCGAGACCATGTTATTCCATGGCGGTGGAAACTTATACTGTCATGAACCCAATGCAGCTACCCCAGCTGCTTCTATCACTGCTGCCGCTGAACCACCTCAGGTAGTTGTTCAGGCAGTTGAATCGTGTGATTTCGTTGCTTCAGATGCGGAAATTATTTTACTGGACCTTTTATAAGCTCTATCTACAAGCCTAAGAGGAACAGATGTGTATTCTTCTACCAATCTCTTACACTGAAAATTGCCATAGAAATTCACTAGATTCGAAGAAAATAATTTCTAATACGATGTCAAAATAAATGTGCACTATTTCCATCCACCCATTGACCCTGCCCTATGCACATATCATTGTTACCATTGAAACCAATTGCCATCGAGTCTGTTTTTTCCAAACAGAGTACAACATACATACTTTTTGCCTCTTTCACTGTTTGCTGTCCACATATGCACTAGATTCATCTCTTTTCAAGGAACTTTGCACATGTCATGCTCCGCAGTGTATGCAGCAAGTTCATTGAATTTGTCATTCCACTCTTCTGCTAGAGAGCCTCTTTGCCAAACAAAACCAATCTCGTCAAGGTGGCTTTTTGATCTGGTTCTAGTTCTCCTTTCCTCTTCAACTTTTGCTGCGTGCCTAACAATCATGAAGCAATTTGTCTTTAAAATTATGAGGGACGTTCAGTCACCGTGCTTCGCCTTGTAGGCAAATAGCTTCTTGAAATTGTGGTCCCATTAAACTCATACATATGCTTCAATTAAAATCAATCTCCTCGAAATTTTGGTCTCATAAACTCATACGCATGCCCCAAGTAAAATAAATCTCCTCAAGACAACCCACTCTATCTACACCCAAATTGCCTTTCGAATATAGTGTTCTTTGCCAATAGATTCATCTCCAAAGTGGTGTATGATTAGGGATTCTATCGTGACCATGCTCTTTCGTGAATGCTAAAAGTTCTCCGAAATCCTTATTCCATTCATCATCATCATAAAGTCCCTACAATAAATCTCATCATTCCACCCCTGTAAATCATGATCACAAACAAATTTTGGTTCTTTTCCTTTCCCTTTGTATTGAACCTGTGAAGATTTGACATTGCAATATCATCTTGTTCATCCAACGCATCTAAAATTCCACAATTGAAAGGAATTATGGCTCTTCTACAGGTAATGCAGACCTAAAATTTTGGCCAGATACATTTTGGATTGTGCCTTTCAACATGCATGTATGCCTTTGTTTCCTGTGCATGACTTGGGAGGAAACTTATGAACATAAGTATTGTCTGAGTCCTTGCACTCAAACTCAACAGGCAATATGCCTTAGCATGTAAATCTATCTTTGATTGGTGAGCAACCAGCTTGATCAAGTATATTTCCCCATGTGCCTCCAAAACTTTTCCTAACCTGTCCATTCCAATTTTGCATTATACTAACACAGTTCCACAGTAACTCCAATCCAGGAACTTGGAAGTGGATCTGAGTCCATTGTCATGATGGACACCTAACTCAGAGGGAGGAAGTGCATGGTGACTGGCTCCTTTCTAGCCATTGTGTTCACCAAAATTATATTCATCGGGTAAGACTGATGGATGCTTGCCTGAGACTGTAAATCCTCATTGTCTGTCAGCTCTACCTCTGCAAGTAATGAATGCAGCCCAATGACTGTCCCCCAAGTTATTCTGCTTAAATTGATTTGTTTCAGGTGCATGGATTCAGGGATAAGAAGGTAAATGATATATCACTGGCTTGCACTGGTGATGATGAATTTAGTGTCAGGATCAGGAACTTCAGGGTCTTCCTTGCAGAGCAGAGGATGGTCAAAGATGGAAGATTAACATTTGTGTCTGTGGTCTTTAGTAGATTTGCAGGTGATGCATTTGATGAAAATGTTTTGTTGTGTGGCTTGACACATTCTTGCATGTTCATAAAATTTTCAATGGTTTCTTAAGCCAATACCTCAATAATTGGTGGTGTTGGGTATTAGTGATTTCTTTTGTTGTCACTTATTTTTATGCTGATTGATCAAATGGCAAAGTAGAAAGTTTCAATAGGAGGATATCCTCACTGAGGACTTTCTTGGGCTCATTAATCACTTTTTGCTGCTGGTCTTCAATGGATTGAATGAAGCCATCAATAGAATCCATCCATACTACAAATTTTTCATTAAACAAGATTTTGAACATGTACTTTTTACAAATTCAAGCTCCCTAAGTGCTCCAGGGTTTCATTATTGTTGAACTATAAAAAAGTTAAAGTTGGAGCAAAGTTCCAACTTTAGGAATAAAGTATATTTGTTAAACCTTGTCAACTTTATTTGCAAAATATAGTAAAGTGACTTTTGATTTGAACCATTGTTGAAAAGTAAAGTTACTTCAATTTTTATGTAAAAAAGTTGATAAAGTTGAGTTGCTAAAATTTAATTTCTTCATGTGTAAGCAAGGTGACACAAAATTTTGGAATAGCATACTAATACTTCAGAACACCAAATTAGATTTATTATTTTTTAATAGGGTTTATTGATTTTGGAATTTTGTACTTTAAGTTTTATGTTTCAAATCGTAGTTTAAATCTTCTTCTGGGTCTTCACTTGAATCTTCAGTATCATCAAACTTGCACCTGACAGTACCATCCTCCTTGTAGACTCTATTATTGTAGCTTAGTTTTGAAGTATTTAAGCCTCCACTCTCTGCCACATTCACCTCTGTGATTTCATATTCAAAATAATGGTCAAAAACTTGATGCCGTGCTTGGCCATTGGAATAAACCTCATGTGTTAAGAGAGCACAATGTCCAAGATAACGTTCTTCCACGTCACTAGAAGGCTTGTAGTGCTTCTCCCTTGTTATGGTTTTGCCGTCTTTGCCAAAACCAATGTCAGTAACGGAGATTTGTGCCTTTCTGTGCTTGATCTTGGGGGTGGACTTTGACATCCTGCAAAGAAATGCTAATGCAAAAAATAAAAAATGAGAAAAAGAATAATAATAATAATACAGAGTTCAATAGTAAGTGCAAGCATACAAAAATTCAACAAGAAATGTTTTGCAAAATATCAAATTAGGGTTTTGCAATTCTGTTGCTGTGGATTTGCTTGAGACAAAAACAAAAACAATGAGCAAATGAAGAGCAAAACAACTAAACGTAAAAAAATTCTACCTCAAAAAAGAAGAAGTTCTTGAGTGGTGATATGCAATGGGAGCTTAGCAAATGGCAATAACGTTTTGACATGATTATACATTATGTCGGCCCAATGATGTTGATGTAGATAGGGAAAAGGTGTGTCCATGTACAATATCACATCCAAAAAATTGGCATTTTTTGAAACAAACTTTTCAAGGAGTACTGACTTGAATTTTCTCTTAGTTTTGGCACATTTAATCATAACTGGGTTACAAAAACATTTCTCCAAGATGACAAAAGTATTTAAACTAAACTGCAGGTAATTTTTACGTCACTGCAAAAGAGTTCAAGCTCATGTAGATACACTTTCACCTTATCTTTGTTGAAGATTTGAATCAAGGGGGGCCTTTGCTGCATCAACAACACAATTCGGATCAAATGGAAGAATTGACAGTGACAATACCCAAAACTTAGTATAGCTATAGCATAGCAACATAATAAAAGTTTATATTTACCTAACCCAGTTCAAATCTTTCAAATGCAGTCTTCTGCCACCAGTTACCAGGGACATAACAGTATTGCAGTTCCAGAAGGGACCACACACAACAGGGCTAGCTCTCCTTCCACTTTTCTATACTAAGAAGTAGGTAACAAGGAGGAATTTCTTGACGTTAACCAAGAGTAGACAATGATAATAAAAGTAGATATTATTATTGCCCATCCTTTGAAGTCTTGTACATTTCTACTGTTCTCTAGCTTTTGTGAGATTATAGTACTTCCATTCAGGCTCAATATCCATTAGCCAAGACTCTTGCCATCCCCCCAATAAGTTTTCTACCAGCACTTGTAAAAGTGACAGCCAGATAGAATGTGAATCCTAATTACAGCCACATTGTGGTGATTGTATTATTCCTATGTAGCTGAAAGATCACAACCTTTTTCAATTACGGACTTACTTTTTGTATGGCTCACATTTTCCACTACTGTGTGTGTGTTGTTTGGGTAGAAACTGCATGAACACATCTCTTTTTGTTGTTAGTAGTTCAAACAGTGGTATCAAGGATTCTATAGTGAACCCATAATCTTGTTAAAAAAACATATTTTAATGTGGGAATCAATATGATTGTGTAAAGTGGTTGTCTTTTTACAGCTGCCCAAACTATTTTTTAATCTATGAACCCTCATGTCTCAAAAACTATTTGACTTTGTGCAAAATCCTTGAGACAAAAGATAGCTTAGATTGAGTGGAAAAGTCACCCTGTACATCTAGGTAGAACAAACTGAATTTCCCATACAAAATCAATCCAAGTGGCTGTCTTTTCTACGAGTGTTGGTAGTTTTCCAATCCAGCTTCTGCCAAGTGCTAATCCTATTAGAAACATACTGACTAATGGTAGTCAGTATTTTTTTCTGTCAGTAGAAAATATCTATGTCCATAGAAGGTAGTTGGGTCATATCACTTGGTGTGAGCCCAGTTACCACTTCCTGTAAAGTGTGGTGACATAGTCATATCATAGGATCATTTTTTATGTGCGGGCAGGGTAATAATTTTTGCATGGTCATATCATCATACATCAATCAAGCATCAAGCAAAAAAGTACTTACACAAATCACACATTACAGCCCAAAATATACATTCTATTATGTGAAAACTCACCCAACCAGACAATGTCCTGCCCAAAACACTCTCCAAGACAACAAATATTGTTCACTAGAGGCTGAAAGAGGTGAAACACCCCTTGACAACGGTTCTCATTGAATGTTCAGCTATGTTTCTCATTGTTGAAGGGGCAAAGGTAGCTGCCATTGCAAGTAGTGCAGTGAAATCAGTATACTGTGTACCACTTTGTGTATACAGAAAAAGATTAAGATTTATTAATTGATATAGTTTTCTTTTCCCCACACATTGCTATTTATGATCTGAATTTCTTTTAGTATATTTTTTAAATGGCTTCAAAGCAGCACAAAAGGATCAGAATTCAAATAAAGACATACTTAGTTAGTTCTAGATTGATGAATATGAAACAAAAATTCAATTTAAATCAACAACCATGTCAAAAAATTGAACCCACACAATGACCAACACAATCCCCTTGATTCTCCAATGGATTAATTTTGCTTGAAAACTTCTTCCAACATCTGGTAAGTACTAGAAAGATATTCTTCCAATCCAGTGAAGAACTTTGTGATCAATTTGCATGATGCCTTGAGTTAGACATAAGTTCTGTTGAAACAGAAGATGCATCTGTTTTGTTGGATTTCTACTTGTAGATGGGCTTTGATTTTTGACCACTTTTGAAATGTTCTAATTGTAAATCTCTCCATGCCAACTTCTTCTGTCTCTCTGTTAGTACTTTCTCAAAATGAGCCGGCCCTTCCCACAAGCCAGCTCTACCAAATATGGTGGTAACCAACTCTTCCTTGGCCTCTACACGAACTCATCCTCGGCCATCACATCAAAGAAGGTTCTTCAGTGTTCTCTTCAATGGAATCTGTACTCTCCAACCAGAAAGGACACACTGTGCCCAGAAGAACCTTTATTACAAGCACCAGTGGATTTGGATCTCCCCCAAGAAGATAAATGTGCCATTGATTCAATGACTGAATTTTGAGCACCAATGTCTACTCTTCTTGTGATGCTTAACCTTGTGAGCATTCTGTGGTTTTCATTCAAATTGTATCTATTGCATCAAAAAAGATCTACATCTTGCAGTGGGCAACTGATGATATGCCTTTTCCACCCATGGTGTGGTCCACAGGCCACCAAACTCAAGGACATATTTAATTGGATGGAATTCCACTCCCCTTTCAATTAAGTTATCAATATGCACCTCTGCCCTGTCAGAAGAAAAGTTGGTGCAGGAACTTCTAAGGCACTTGAACCAGTCTAGTGGCATGTGGCTGGGAGTTGTGTGTTTGTTTGCTTGTTATCTTCTATGGATAGTTGAGAGTTGAGATCAGTGTACCTAGATGACAAGTTGTTGATGAGGAATAAACTCAGCACCTTATTTGCATCAAGAAAGAAAGACAAATAGCTAGAGGAATTCATGAAGTTGTAATCTGCATCAAAAACTATTTTTTAATCTGTGTCAAACACTGCAACAGAAGCTGAGTTAAATGCCAAAAAGCATGTTGGTGATCTTAATCCTCTTCATGATGTAAGGTCTGCTCCAAAAGGGGTTGTGAGTTCTGGTTCAAATGAAGAACAAACTGAAGCAACACCTGAGTCAAAACCAGCAGCTCATGCCAGCATCACACAACTTTAAGAGAACCCAGCAGAAACTTGGATTTGATTCATGAAGAAGGTGATGTGATGTCTGAATATGAAACGAAGAAGTTGTGGATGAAATCGGCCACTCAGCAGACAAATATGATAGAGTTCAGTGGGTCATGACCAAAGTTTCCCATGCGTAATTCCAAATCCTTCACTTTGAAATCTTGAAGTTAAAATTTGAACTGTCTCTGATAGCAAGCATTAAACAAATTCCTTGACCCAGATCTAATTTTGTTTTAAAATCTTTACCAGATCCCAAATCAAAATTTGACTCAACTTTTGAATCAAAATCTAATTCAATGTTTGAATCACAACACAAATAAAGTAACAGATAACAGCGCAGATGGTGACCAGAAATGCCAACCAAAGAGCAACTTAAAGTGTATTTTAAAGCCAACAAGGCTCCAGAGAATGTGAAGAATTTTTTATTTAAATGAATAGTAGTCAAGTTTTATTTTATAATTTATTTGTTCTCTCTATCATTTTTTTAATCACATACAACTTAATCAAAAAGAATGAAAATGTCAACAATGAGAAAACCTTGGAGACTTGTGACACAGATATAAATGCAACAAATGGAGCGCAGGAAACTGCCAAGATTGTGGGAACTCAAGAAATTACTGAGTCTACTGCAACAGTTTCTAAAAACACTGACTTGAAATCTTTATCAAAATCCAACACAATTTCTGACTCAAAATATGAAGCAAATGCTTCAACAAATGAGTAAAAAACTCATCCAAAAAATGACTCAAATGGTGCTGACACAGAAAATCACTCAAAAAAGGAAGAGTTGCAAAACGTGGAGGTAATGAGTGTTCTATGAGGCAAAGTGAGGTTGATCTTTTGGTCAGTGTTGAAAAAACCTAGCTGTAGATGATGGAAAGAGTAGAGCAAAGCTCATTACTCATAGGAATATAATTAAGGCTGCTAAGGAATTGAGATACATTGATGACAAAGACCATGACAAAGAAAAATGGGAAAAATTATAAAAGTATCCCAAACATCATGCAAAGGCACCCTCACATTTTGGTGATTAAGTAAATAAGAATTAAGAGTTGGGGTAATGTTTGTTCTGCATTGAATTGGCTTTTTTATTTTTCCAAAAATATATATTTCTTAAAAAACATTGTGGTGATTGATGTTGTACTTTTTTTTTAAGAATGGTGGTCCAATTGATGATAGTCATTTTCTTTTTTCTTTTTTTATTTCTGGACCCCTGTAAAGCTTTACAGTTTTAGTACCATTAAATGCAACTCTGTGTTTGTCTTTGGTATTGTAAGTTTTGCCTTCGTAAATTTTTTTTCATTTCTGCAAAGCCATCTTCAATTATTTTTGTTTTATTTGGATTTGTACCATCAACCAGTTCTGTTATCATAGCAAAATCTTTAATATTTTGTGCAGGCATCAACCATTTTTTTCTTATTTTGTCCTGTTTTCTGAGGTAATTCAATGTTTTGTTTTGTTTCATCATATTTGACTTCAACTTTCTCATGCATTAAATTTCTATCCTCAATACTTTCAAGTGTCAAAATGAAAATTTCCATGTCACATGATCTTCTTGATTCTTCAACTTAAGGATCAAATTACTTTTAGAGGGGTAACAAAAGAATGAATCAAAAATTGAGTAAGCAAATGAATACATGTTGAGTCAATTTTTGAATCAAAATTCAAATAAACTTTCAACTTACCCATTTTGTTCCATGTTTAGCAATGGCGGTTCAAGAGTTTCCCTAATGATGTGTGTTCTTTCAATGCATTTTCCTTGCAAATTTTTTCTGAAAGAAAATTTTGTATGTTTTCAAGCACTCAAAACAAAAATGGTTTGGATTTGGAGAATATGTAATGATGTCATAAATGTGTTGATTCATGTAGAAACCCCTTATGAAATGATAACAAGCAGAGTGAGCAATGAAATAACTGTCTTTCCCATCATCATAAATGAAAAGGACACAATCCATGCTCTTGAATATAAAGGAACTGGATTTTTGTAATCAACCCATTTAATAGCATGTGCTTCTTAAAAAGTTGCATTCATTTCTGCTCTGGAATTGATGTCGCTACTTTTGATGTGGCCCAATTACCAAAAACAATATTCTTGAGATGCATGATCAATTTTCTATTGTTAGGTTCAGGTTCTTGTTTGTATGAAGACATAGTTATTTCTTTCTTGTCATTCTTCAAGCTATTTGAGAATTCAGTTTTGATTGAATGATTTGCTCAATTTTGAAAGAATTTTTCTGTTTGGTGTGTCATCTTTGGAAACTATGAGACAATAAGAAAGATCATGTTCATTTCTTGCCTGGGTGTCATTGTACCTGTATATATTATTGATACAAAAATATTATAGATTATAAGTCAAAAAGAAAAACAGTTTGAGTGAAGTTGAAAAGAAAAAAATACACATAATTGTGTCAAAATTTGAATCAAATTTTATTGCAGAATTTCAAAATCACCTTGTATCCAAAATTGTTTTAATTCCATAATAGGCTCCATGCAACTTGTTATTTGCCTTAGCTCCAGGCTCATTTTTTCACATGCTGCATTTTCCAATTCTTGAAAGCAATTGTCTGAGGTATGTCCCATTTCCACAGTTAGATAGTGTCTCAAACACAGTTTATCAAGAAATGGATAATAAAACTTTGTTGTTACATATTCACAAGTGAAGTTTCCCAAGGAAGTGTTGATGAGATTGCTGGTTTCACAAGTTGTTTATGTATCCAATGAGTTTATTCATAGAATCCTTCTCTTCTTTTTCAGAGTAAATACCACTTGTGAATGAGTAAAGCTAGCACTTAATCTAATGTTTGAAAGTATGTTCATTTTTGTTATGGCTGTATTTGTTCACTGGCAGCAAATAGTTGTGATCAATCTTCTAAGCACAAAAAACAAAAAAATAAGAGCCACTTTTGAATACAAAAATAAATCAGAAATGGAGTCATTTTTTAAATTTTATTATTCATTAACTTACTCTGTGCCTTATACATAATGTGTGCTTTACATTACCAAACACATTATCATCCTTGGATAGATTTGAATCAACTGCACTGTAAAAATCCATGTCTTGATCAGTTGGTAACATTGATATCCACTTCAGCATCTCTTTATTCACTGGTGTTGGTACCACATTATTGACGCACTATTTCAAAACTCATCTTTGTTGGGATAGTAAAAAAGCTTTGTGTTGAATGGTGAATGGTGTCATAAGTACTAGTTGTTTACATGAGTGGCCATTTTTGGCATTAGTTGTCCACTTTATGTCAATGCCTAAAATCTATGGAAACAATTCATGAAATTTCTTAGATGATTTTGAAATCCATGCCACCTCAATTAAAATTCATGTTCTCCCAATTTCAGTACATCTATGATTGACTTGACATATTTTTTTCTATTGTCATCAATGTTTTCTACTTTTTCTGTTTGTTCCTGTGTGGATCCTGCAATAGAGTTGATTGATGGGTCTTTGTTTGTTTATGATAATAAAACAAACATTGGGTGACAAAATTTTGATTAAGTTTTTGGTAAAAAAAATGAATCAAAAGTGCTTGGGTAATTTTAGTCAAATTTTGATTCAAAAATTGTACCATTTTCTGTTTTTTTATAAAAATTTCATTTTCCTTCTTTTCTCCTTACTCTCACTTTCTTCTCAGCCTATATAACTGTCCATATAAACAATGTGTTAAACATCAGGATTTCCTTCCAACAATCTCATGAGAGACTCAGCTGTTGTCTCTTTTGTTGTTATGTCATATTTCCTCATTTGAGCTGTCTGATTCAAATTATTTATTGAGTATTTTTAGAGTTCAAAACCCTGAGTTGTGCTCAAAAATTGTTAAGTCATGGGTGTGCTGCAATGAATTGCCAGTAATTTTTCAATTGTTCTCAGAAAATTATCATCTACATCACAAACACTTTTTTCTCCATCAACATTGAATTGGATTGAATATAATTGTCATGGATGAAACATTGTGGTGTCACATAATGCATGTAATATTGATTGGTCATAATATCCATGTACATTTTGACATGAAGAGGACATTTTTGTGAATTTCTGTAGCTTTGCCTGTAGATTTGTTTATTACACTCTTTTCCTCCTCTTTAGTCTTGCTTACATATGCCTTTTGACTGTATTCAATCTGTGCTGAAAGCAACCAATTGAAAGTATTTGTGTTGTTTTTGCTTGGTTGAGCTTATTCTCTTGTACAAGGATGCTGAATCCCAAATGAGAACATTGCTTTTCTGAGTACAATCCGAGTTCCTTGGAAGTTGTCACATGCAAGGGCAGCCACAAAATATTTCCTGTTTCAAAAATATTAAAAATTGATTCAACATTTGATTCAGTTGTGCAGTAAATTTGATGCAAAGTTTTACTCAATTCTTGACATAACGAATAGAAAATTACATCAAATTTTGAGTTAATATTTGGGACAAAAGAATTTGAGATCATCATTATGCATACCTTCTCTTTTGTGTTGCTTGGATTGAAATGAAACCCTCTGAACTGAATAAATTAAACATAGAAGATAATTTTTTAGATTTTTTGTTGATATTGAGATTTTGAGTCGGAAATTGTATCAGCTACCTTTAGGTCATTGTCTTCAATCATCCATTGCTTCAGATCAATTATTTTGAGGCATTTGCTGCTGTCAGGAATTGTCTGGGTACTGTAGTCTTGAATTGCTATGATATTAAACAAACTTGCAATGCTATTATCTCAATCAAAAATCAATATTTTTCACTTCTCATTTTTACTGACCACTAGGCAATCAAGTAAACTGTCTGTCAAAAGAGTTTTGAAAGAGATTCCATAAGTATTGGCTGAGATAATAACGTTACAATTAATGGACCACCTCAAAACAACATAAAACAGTTGTGATAAAGTCAAACTCAATAATTGAGATGACCTACAAATTCTGTATTTTTTATTTCTCTATCTTGTATGTTGGACTGTTGTAGGTATCTTACAGTATCAAACGCTATATATTTACGCATTGAGAGAAGACAACCTAGATCAAGAAATGTTTTACAAAAAAACTGATCTAAAATTCAATTTCAAACATGAAAAGGTGGAACCTTTTTTATTAAATTTTAGAGTTTTTGATGCTATTTTTGACACACTTCTGGTTTTGTTTAGATGTTGTTGCTCTGTATTTGGGGGTTTCTTGACCTTCTAAAAATTGATTGGGACAATTGGTTTTATCATTAGTTGACTTTAAAAAATTGAAAAAATGTCATAGCAATCCAAGACTACAACACTTAATACTTTTCCCTCTGTCTCACATAAAAAGGACTATTTGGAGTTTGTTCGTGTATCACATAAAAAAGACTATTTTTTTACCAGTTCCATTTGTCCCAGCTATGGCCAATGCTTGATGATGGCCAATGACTCTTCCACCATGGTGCCTCTCAATGAACTTCTCCACCATGGCTGAAGCCCCAGCAAAAAAAGACAGCCTTATCAACCAGTAATGTCCAATCACTGCACGTCGCCACCGACCTTGACCCTCTATGGTGTCTATAACTTTAATGGCAACGACCGGCCAAGTATCCACCCAGTACAACACCAACATTGACCACCTTCTGCCACCACCATTGCAACACCATGATGTCCAATACATCTAATTTCTTCGCCATTTCCGACCAAACCAAAAGCATAGTATATTGGAAACAATCAAGTCGATTTGTCTGTTGCATTGGAGTGTTGGCAGAGATTTCGCTATTGTGATTGCAGAAGTTGTATCCATTTCATGGTGGTGGCGGCATTTTTAACTGGAATTTAGACCATGATGCCATAGAGACACCCCCAGAGTGTCGTACATCAATAAAAAGGTCTTGAAGAGAAGAATCTGATTTGGGTAATCAGATTTTTCTCCGACAAATATTGACCTTAATCCCTCTTTTTGAAGCAAATAGTCCTTTTTATGTTTTATAAAATATTGTTTGAAGCACCACTCTTTGCTGCCTCATTCAGAAAGCCTGGTGCTGGAGCAAATTATGTAGTGGATAAATGTTTTCAATCATTTCATAGTGTTTTAAGTGTTTGTTGAGCTTATCCACTAGCTAGACACTAGGGTGCTTATTTGGTTGCCATTGTTGGCTGCCTGCCATTTTTCTTATCTGATCAATAGCATGGCCAGGAAAATATCCTGTAATATGCTGTCATTGATTATCATCAATTAGGACCAATTTATGGTAGGAATAGTACTTGATTGTAGATTCTATTGTAAACAAAAACCAACAACAGCAAACACTACACCAAGATGCAAATCAAAAAAACTATTGCAATGGCAAGAGGATCAAAGAAGTATAGTGTGGTGATGGATGAATTTAAAGGGGTTTTGAATTAGGGCAATTTAGTGATTCAAGGTAAACAGTTTTGAAATTCAAAATAGCAAACCATTCAAGAAGCAGTATTCAAAGAGCTAACAAAATTAGAACATTTCAACTTTAACATTATTAATTTATTCTTAATTTGATTACTTACTGAATTACAATGGTTTCAAGGTTTTTTCTCATACATTAGCCTGAGTCATTTAATGGCTCAGGACAATTCCTTCCTCAAATCCACCAAGGGCAGGAAGCCAAATGAGAATGGATATAAGCCCATGACCAACAGTCTTCATGTAGGGTCCAAACTCCAAAACCTCTCTAGATAGACATCAAAGTTGACAAGATCTTCATGTAACCCACCTACTTACCAGACAAGCTCATAAATTAATGGTTCATCTGTACAAATGATTATGCAACTACACACAACCCAAAAATCAAGAGGATGAAGATCACAGGATGTGACATCTTCCACTTCCTTGTCATTTGTTAAAACATGGGGTCCATGACACATCCAGCAAATGAAAACTAACTTTGTAAACCAGAAGGGACTTGGCAAAGGCACATGGTCTATGAAGGAAGTGTGGAAAGAGGTTTGAATACCTCTGGAATTACTTCCACATTTTATTTTTATTTTACAAGGATAGGGATAGAAATGATATTGCAGAGTAATTTAACTGGTAAGATTATGGAAATTCAGATGTACCACTGCTTGTTGTCAAACACAAGCTCAAATGCAACAACAATAATGAAGAATAGGAGGATTTGATTGGACAGGCAACAAGGAATTTTGTTGCCTTGACTATCCCTGACCAACAGAAATGGTTGGATGATGGGGAGGAAGAAGAGGATGGAGTGATAGAGCAAAAAGAGGATCTGGTCTGGTATGGTACTTTAGGGTCAAAGGCTGTATCAACCATCAAGATTTTGTCATGATTCATCTTAAAGCTGGGGATGATCTTGTCAATTGATGAGATGATGAGGCTTTTCAAGGGAATGTGCGCACAAACCTACATGAAGCACAACAAGATCATCATCAAACAAGGATAAAAACTCTGGGAAATCAAAGATACTTGTATTCGCTTCATGTACTAATCCAATACAAGCAGCTGATTCGCAAAGGAGACATTCAAGGAAAACATTTTTGAACTGTTCATGATTCTCCCTGACCAGAAGGAAATGAATTATGTTGTCACCATGGACAGCTACTTCACTGTTGCTGGGTTGCCAAGGGAATTCCATGACTTGGATGTTGGAATTGTTGGAACCACTTACAAGAGGGTTGGTTGGCTGCCAAAGGAATCCAAGGATGTTGATGATGTCATATTCAACTCCTTGTATTACCAGGAAGGGGAGGACAGCAAATACCTTAGGTTATGGTGGAAGTCTTCCTGGTAGACTTCTCCAACTATGGGGCGGATGGGTATGCCCACCAAATTTTTTTCCTCCCTCAGAAATTTTCATCTTGAATTTAGTACACATTCTACATACATGCATGTGTTTTTTCCATTTTTATATATGGACAACAACTGACCACGTGGGCAAGATATTATTTTTAGTTTGCCCAC
>JALLOT010000264.1:0-22767 GCA_036939595.1 Thalassiosira livingstoniorum | reverse complement strand
TAAAATTTTTCAATTACATTGACACCTAAAACTATTGCTACCGTCACGAATATTCACTTTCAGACGACGGCACCACCGCCATCCGCTTCATCTCGTCGAGAGCGACGAGTTAGGCTATTGGATTGCCGTCATTGGTTGAGTTGAAGGTATGATTCACCCTCAACAACCATAAGCAGCATTTAAAAAATCGAAAAATTTTCAATGACACTGACACATACAATTGTTGCTGCCGTGGCCATTTTTTGTTTTCAGACAACAATACCACCACCATTCGATTCAAAATGTTTCAATTTGTTGATATTGAGTTGGTAGAAGGGAAGCAGAAGAAGCTTTTTGACACAAAGATTCGTGTTTATGATGGCATGTCGTTGTTTGATGCTGTCAAATCCGCTCTCACAAAATATGCCACTGCCACATCAAGTGGAGACATCGATGGAGGCAATGTGTTGGACACAGCCATCAGTGACAATGTCCAACTTCTGATTGCTAGAGTGAAGTCTGTCAAATGCCAAGACTCTGAGTTGTTTGAGTTTTTCCCAGAAAATGAATGCGTCCCTCTCAAATCTTTAGACTCTGAATCAACCAGAGTTTTTGACAAATTGATTTCCGTCAGGCTCATGACAGAAATTGAGGTCAACCCACTGCCAACTCGCCAAGTAGAAGAGAAGAAGAAACCCGACGCTTTTGCACGCCTCATGGGCATCGAACTTGGGCCAATAAATTTCATCGAGCCAAAAGAACTTGACGAGTCAGCTTTCATTGACAAGCAAATCATCAACAAGTTGAAGGAGTTTTTCAAAACAGATCTTGAACTCGGGTATTACAACGAAGCTCAAAGAGCGACACTGTCAAGCAATATTCAGAGTTTCGCAATGGTTTTGTGTTGTGTTGAGAAGAACTGGGAGAAGCTCTTTCAGATCGAGTTCCCTTTGTTGCCCGAAGGTGATGCTAAAGATTCTGCTTTACTTCGGCTATTAACTGAAACAACTCGGAAGAGGACAGGAAAAGGGTAAGAAATTCATGTTTCTTTCCATTTTTGATCCTTTTTTGTATCTCATTCGTTTATCACTTATCTTATTCAATAGCAATTTAGAACAAATAAACCACTGACGCAGCAGATATGTGGGACACACTGCACCAATCTTCGTAAAATCCGCTGGAAGGGATATTTGAAATGGAGTCAATTTGAAGATGCAATTAATCAAATGAAAAACGATTGTAACATCATCTACAATTTCTTCAACAAATATAAAATCATTCTTGCCAACAAACACTTAGCTTCGTCAACAAAATCCAACTACACTCCCGTAGTATTCCGTGCGTCGAACGACATAGTCAGCCAAATCAACGTCGGAGAATTCCACCTTCAGCTGGAACCTCGCAAAGCTGACCCACAGAAGAGCAATATTGGTCGGCCATCCCTCATCAATTCTAGCATTGATCTATCGTTGAATGCCATTACCAAGAAGCTTCTTCGAGAACCAGATTACAAACCATTTTTTCTGAAGGACGAGGAAACTGGGATTAATGGATCTGCATTCAAGCATGATGAAGAATGCAATGAGTTAAGCTCGGCAGATCGAAGTCATTACAGGTGCCAATTCCGAACGAGACTCAAGAAAGGTCTGAATGGAATGTATGTCGACATCTTTGGATTTGAAGGTCCTGGAATTGGAAGACCACTCTGCATTTTTATCTGGAAAGTCCCAAGATATCATGGGGCTGATCATGTCGCCAAAACTTGCCGCGTGATGGAGGAATGTAGGGAGATGGCGCCAAAAAAGATGGCTTGTGAAGCTGTGAAAAGATTCAATATCATCCTGGGCTATTGCACTGAGTTGAATTCAAAGTTGAAGGAAAAACTCACCAACTATCTTTTCTATGACAACCCCAATCCCAATGGAGATGACGTCGACGACTATTGTCAGTTAGTGATTGACATGGCATCTGGTCTTCCTGTGGATGAATCATTGCTCGTGTCACACAAAAGCCGTCCGAATAATTCAAGAGGTGGTGAAGGATCTGGTGCTACAAAATTTTCAGTTTACTGGGCTGAGTGTGATGCCATTCTCCAGCCAGAAAGTGAATGCCATGAACGCCGTCATTCAGATTCAATGTACGCTCCTGTGGCTCATTCAATTCCGAATTTCATGAAGCTTGTGAAAGACAGCCTACAGAAAAAGGTGGAGCAAGAGCAACTTCCAGAAATGCCACCAATTCCGTCGGAAGAGTGGGTACGACTTCAATTCCTCCCAAACAATGAATTCATTTCGGCAGCAGCAAATTTTGTAGGGCGTTTTGATTTGAAGCGAGGTGTACAAACAAGATCTCTTCGGAAGCAGCACCAAGATCAGCATTGGGTAAATGCATTCACCAGATACACTCTCGAGTGGCTAGTGGAGCTTCGCTCTAAATACAAAGGAGTTGAATTCTTTGGGCAAGATGATAAGGCTAAAATCCCAATAGGGGATGTGGTTCCAGTCTCAACTGGCGTCCGTTCACATGGAAGAGTTCTTGTGTCAGGCAGTACTCCGCTCAATGCCATGGATCACGATTTCCACATAGGGAATATTGTGCCATCTGTCAGTCTTCGTTGCAACATTCCAAAGGCAATTGGCAGCTCCTTTTTCATGGGCGATGGGGAAGATGGGTATGGCCAGATATTTGTGACCTTGAAAGACGCCGTGTTTGATCCGTCTAATGTATTGGATCACACTGCCCAACTGCATGATGCCCTGAAATGTAAGAATTTGACACCGTCAGTCATGGTCTTACAAACAGATGGTGGTCCTGACCATTCTCTCAAGTTCGTCACAACAAAATTAGCTATGATTGCATTCTTCAAATTGAATAACTTCGACCATCTACTTGTCCTTCGAGGTGCTCCAAACGGCTCTGCTTTGAACAAGATAGAGAAAGCAATGAGCCCATTGAATCTTCCACTCGCTCATCTCTCTCTCAAGCGACCGGCTCTGCCAAACTGGGCCGAGAAACACATCAAGAATTGTGGTACCATGAAAGAGTTAAGGGATTTGAACAAAAAGTTTCAATTGAAGTGCGACGCCAATTTCAAAAGGGTGGAAATGTTCAACCTGATGGATAATTTGCCAGCAATCCATGCTGATTTGGAGTTGATCTTTTACAACATCTCTAACAATATGCAAATCGAATTGGAAGGAAGCAAAGTAAACTCCCTCGTCAAACAAGTCTTGAGTATGCTCATCCCGTTCGATATTGCACCAAGAACTATTGTTGCAGCATTTGAGGATGATGGAAATACTTCAATTGTTCACAGTGATACAATTCAAAACTCCATAGATGAAGAACAGAGGTCATATGCTGAGCTGTGGGCTGGAAGAAGCTTTCGCCATGAATGGGGCTTGGCAATGCAGAAGCCTATTTGCATTGTGTCGGAAAGGTTTTCTGATGTGGAAGTGAATGGAAAACCAGTGCTTGTTTGAGAGAGAGTGAGGAATGCTGATTTGGATAGGCTGCGGGCAGAACTGACCAAGATCAATCCATCCTACCACGGGGGTATTCACTTGGCCACACATATGAGTCAGGTACCACTTCTGCAGGCATGGATTGACAAGCATTGCGTGCTGACTCCCTATAGTATGTCGATTCAGAGGTGCAGCAACGAGGATTGTTGTGGAGCTTTTGTCACACCAGAAAGAGATGGAATCCGAGCACTTGCAATGCAACGTCAGCCTACACCAACATTGGATCCTCGTCGACCTGGGCACTATCTCCAAAGAGTTGATGCACTGAATAAGTGCGCAAAAAGTTCTGGAAAACTTGTGGACCTATCAAATTTGCCATCACGAGTAAATGCAGATAAGGAGTCAGATGCAGCAAAGCGTGAAAGAGACAGCACCATCTCAAAACAACACAAATTGAAAAGCTGGGACCCAAAAAGGGTGCGATCGTTTGTAGTCTGCTTCAATTGTGGAAAGCCACGTTGCATATTCTCTGGAAACATTGACGACTACACAAAGAGCGTTCGAACTTTGCATCAGAAACTGGAATCAGTGTCGCCGAGGTATTCATGTGGTGATTTGCTCTTCGAAGATGGAGATCCACTGGGCAGGTCACTTGTCCAGAGATTGAATCTCACATGTGATTCTCCTGTCGAGAAAGCATACTACAATGTACCTGAGAGAAAATTCAAGGTCGAAGATGTTTGCATATATTGCGGCGAACCTGGTGATAATAAGTTTCTTCTCAGACAGGCGGAGCTTGAAAAGGAAAAGTTGACCAACGGTCACGAATGCTATCCCCTTTGTGTCAACTGCTTGAAAAATGGATGCACTCCAGTGAAACGATCTGGGAAGAAAAGGAACTATTTCAAAGCTGCAGAAGGGAGAGCAAGTAAAAAGACAAAGCCCGATGTAGAAGAAGGCTGACATGTCTTTATTGCATATTTTTTTATGAATTTGGAAACTATTATTCTCGTATGATTTTACATTTGAATTGCAATTTGTCTCATATCAATGATGTGATTGTATAATGCTGCAATATAACCAATAAAGCTATTGATGTCATATGAATGTTTTTTTTTATTGCAAATAGATCATTTTGTGTCCCTTATATGATGAACAATGCAAAACAAGGATATATTAATATCATCCATGCTCTACTTGCTACATAGTGCTAAGTATAGCCACAGAGTGCCCTTGTACTAGTCTAAATTTTTCTAGAATTTAGCCAGCTGGGGTAAAATTTCCAGGGGGCCAACAAAATACCCCCCCCCTCCCCTTTCAGCAGACTTTATTTGTTCCCAAAATCCATTAAATTGTCCCCGCCTTAGATAAAACAGTAAGTACCTCATAGTCATTCACAGGCATGCGAATTAGGTCGAACAGTTTGATTACAAGAAAAACATTCTCAGAACTATCGATCTTTTGACCGTGATCGTAAGAGTAGGAGTAGCAAAATGTATCGATAGGACTCCTTCAAACTCAGGATAAGCTCACAGTATTGCAAAGGTGAGACGGACAGTACACAGGCACTCTTTTTAGGAAAAACAGTCTTACTTTTTAAAGACCTAAATAAACTTTTGGAACTCCGCACTTTTCATTTCATCCCCAATCCATCACTTGCCATCAATTGCCAACACTTGCCAGTTCTAGGTACTTGCCAACACTTGACAACCCAATGGAGCTAACATTGACTGGCGCATCACTCAATGGGGGTGCCATCGCCTCCCATTCCACGAATGATCCATCCTCGTCCATGTCACCGCTAGTTGCCACCTCGAATGGTGGGACCAATGCTCACTCGTCGTCATTGTCGTCATTGCCGTCATTGTCGTCATCGTCGAATGCCTTTCTTTCACATGGACAAAGCCACAATCATAGCCACAATCACAGCCATAACCATAGCCACAGCCATCATCACAACCATAGCCACAGTCACAGCCACAGTCACAGTCACAACCACAACCACTCATCCCACCCATGCCACAACCACCCATCCCAACCATGCTGCACCCACCCCCCCAAAATCGACGCCTCCACCCTCCTCCCCTCCAACGAACAAGTGCAACGATTTCAAACGGATCGATTTTATCGATTGAATGTGTTATCGAATGTGGTGAGGGGGGGGACGTTTGAGGTGTTTTTGAATTTGATTGCCTTTTTGTCGAGGAAGGAGGCGATTGGGATGAAGGGGGAACAGGAGGAGCAAAAGAAGGAAGAGGAGGAGGAGGAGAAGGGGGAGAAGCGGGACTTTTCTGATTTAGATGGGGGAGATGGAGTAGATGGAGACGATGAAAAGGAAGATGGGAATTTGAAAGATGTACCATTGTTGGAGGAGGATCCGGAGGCATTGGGAAAAATGTTGGATGGATATGGGTCGGATGGTCATACTTTGGCGCATTGGTGTGCGAAACGAGGTGAGTGTTTTTCATTTCTTTGGAACAGCATTTCCATGGAACGTTTAGAAAAGTTTGGAATTCATTTTTCAGCTGGATAACTAATGGAAATGTTGAATTTCTACGCTTTCTTTTAATGCTTCCCCCATAAAAACCTTTAACTTGGGCCTTGCACAAACACCATGTTCCAACGAATCAAAGGCGATGACCCACGCTTCCTCGCCTACCTAATCTCCAAATCCTACCGATCCCCCAACGGCACCCAACTCTACATCGACCTCCACCTCCCCTCCAAAGACTCCGTCGGAATGTACCCCCTCCACTGGGCCGTCACTGAAGGCGCCATCCCCCTCGTCGCCATGCTCCTCCAACACCTTGAAGAACG
Organism: Thalassiosira livingstoniorum; assembly: GCA_036939595.1. Lineage (NCBI taxonomy): Eukaryota > Bacillariophyta > Thalassiosirophyceae > Thalassiosirales > Thalassiosiraceae > Thalassiosira > Thalassiosira livingstoniorum. The sequence goes on along the minus strand of JALLOT010000264.1, from coordinate 16,507 downwards.
ACCCTCTCCTCCACCTCTCCATTCCTCCCTCATGCATTCCTCCTCGTCCCTCGACCAAGACACCCCCTCCAACCCCACCCACTCCCTAACCAACTCCCTAACCAACTCCCTAACCAACTCCAACCCCAACTCCAACCCCAACCCCCCCTCCTCCAATACAGTGATCGACGCCAAAGACTCCTCCGGCTGCACCCCCCTCCTCATCGCCTCCCAATACGGCCATCCCGACCTCGCCGCCTTTCTCATCCGCCGCGGGGCCGACCCCCACGCCATGGACTCCAGTCACGACACGGCCCTCCATTGGGCGGCGTACAAGGGATCCGTGGAGGTGTGCGGGATGTTATTGCATTTGCAGGGGGTGGAGGGACAATTGGATGGGGAGGATGGGTTTGGTCAGACTCCGTTGCATTTGGCGGCGTTGCGGGGGAATGGGGAGACGGTGAGGTTTTTGATGGAGGAGGCGGAGAATGGTGCGTTGCATCAGTTTCAGGGAGGTTTGGGGAGAGGTGCGAGTTTGGGGAGGGTGGGGTCGAGAGTGGGCGTGGGGCATCGTCCTTCGGGGTGTTTTCCTGCCAAGTTGTTGACCATGAGGGATAAGGAAAAAAAGACTCCTCTGGATTTGGCGATCAAAAAGAAAAAGCTGGGATGCGAACTTTTGTTGAGGGAGTACGAAGAGAGATATGTGTTGCCTCGGCGACCGTTTTTCTCACGTGTGGGGAGGTTTTTCCGGGATCTGGGTTCGGCTCGCAACTGGAAAGCGTGGATGGGAATGGGTGCAAGCGAGCTTCCAGTCAGTCAGAATCCAACATTTCCTTTCTATTGGATGACTGCTCATATTTTGTTTTGTGGGCTTTATTATGCACAACAGTTTGTGGGTCTTGGATCAAGTACTACGTATGAAGATGATGGCGTGTTGTTGTGGGATAGGGTGTGGCTTCACTTTTTCTTCATGATGACGTGGTTTGCAACTTGGTTCAATCTTTATTACACTTGGAAAACAAATCCAGGAGTGTTAGATGCCCGGATAAACAGTGATTCGTCCAGTTCCACGCCTACTTTTCAACTCATTTGTTTTAATGGAGGGGAATATGCCAAAGATAAAGTCTCCTTAGAAATGGAGTCCGTGACCAAAGAATTACGCCGACAATACGATGATGTGATTGAATCATTCAGTAAAGACTTTCCTTCCATGGAAAAGAGAGTCCCACTATGCCACACTTGTCGTATCGTCAAGCCATTACGATCCAAACACTGCCGAGTGGCACGGCGATGTGTACTCATGTTTGACCACCATTGTCCCTTCGTTGGCACCACCATTGGCCTATACAATTATATTTACTTTTACTTTTTCCTCATCTTTTTCACTTTGATGGGAACTGGGTTCATCACAGCATGGATCATATTCTTGAGTCGCTCCAAACATTTTCCCAAGGGTGCCTTTTTGATTGGAGGATACATTTCACTTTATATCATTCCCATTTCGATGATGGCGGTGTATCACACGCAGCTTGTGCTCAATAACATTTCAACCAATGAGCAATTGAATCTAAACAAATATCGGTATTTTTGGGAAGATGGGCATTTTCGTAATCCGTTTGATCATGGGAAAATACGCAACATTTTGCAACGGCTTTCACCAGATAGGTCATCATACGAGCTTACTAGTGGTTCGGCAAGAGAGTTGAATACGAATGGTGAGGATGAAGAAAAGCAAGCAATTTTGCCGAATGTTGTGTAATCTCTACATAGGTGAAGAATTATCGTACAATTTTGGAAATGGATAGGAATGTTGTATTTGATCTGAGTATTGAAAGTGATAACACTTCCAAATTGTTCCACGTTCAAGGATACAATGATTGCAAATAATGGGATATTTTTCATTGTTTGACGTTCCAAAATTGAACACTAAGTTGATTAATCATCATGAGGAACAGAGACATCAATTTTGTGTAAATGGTATTAGAACCAAGCTATTTTTTCCCAGTACTCATTTATGTCGTAAAAATTGAATTGATTATTTAAATACTAATGTTCACTAATAAATAACTGCACTGAAATTCCATCAGGGTGGGCCGTTCTGCTAAGTACCTACTCTGTTTTCAGGACAAAGATAATTGGTCCCGTATCATGGGCTCATGGGCTGGGCTCTCTTTGGGTTGGTGTAGCCAGCTGGGATGGTTTCCAGACATTGTTCCCAGGGAATGTACCGCAAAAGACCAAAAGAGCCCTAACACTCAAATTTTACTGTCTGACAGTCAATTGGTACAATGCCATTTTTGGGGGATTTGCCAGCTCACCGCCAGGGACAGCTGGCCAAGAACAACCCCCAAACTATGTTCCTTTGTGACATGGCTTACTGCTGTTTCATGTTGGAATAATAAGGTATAAGGCATTTTTGTGTTAGAGTAGTATCATTAAATAGGATACTGAATCTACATAATGTTATGAAAATTATGATGAATCAGAGAATTCTAAAAAAGATATTGATATTAATTTGCATTTGAGGTCAGAATATTATATTTTAAGGTACCTCAATTGTTGAACACTCTAGTCTAGTAAAAACACACAAAGACTGCTATGGACAATTCCAAAATGACATTAACAAAGAAAATTTACTTTATCCTTGTGTTGCACCTAAAACAATGCAAGGCTGTACAGACAGACTCAAGGCAAAAGCAAAGAAAAGCAGAGGGAGATGAGGACAACTTACCAGAAATATTACCAATAACTGGCATACAAACAGAACCTTACTCCACCAACAAGTCAAATGATTATGTTATAACAACTAAATGCAGACAATCAAAATGAACAACTAATGCTGCAACACAAGAGTTAGAACTCAAGATTAAGATTGAGAAGGCAACAAAAGAGATAACAAGAAGGATTGCAAAAACAAGAAAAGACAACAACAGCTCTAGGTTGCCCTCAGGCACTTTTGACTCCATCAGGAGAACAGTGACCTCATCATTGGGTTTGGAGGCAGAACAACACTTGGGAAACATAGCAGGCAAAGTCAAGATTGTACCATGTTAACGTTAACAATAGAGGCACACCTGTCTGGAAATCACCGCTTGATCCAATCAAACCTCTCATTCTCACACACTAAATCAACTGACAAGAAGCAGGATAACCACTGAATCCCCCTGAAAACACTCAAGCTTGCACAGTCAATGATTAAGGGTTCCGAAGTTGAAAAGAGATAGGAAGAATTCTGTGATAACATTAAGAAATATGCAAAGTGCAAGCTATCAAAAAAGTGGTACAGCAGATTCAAAATTATGCTGTGTTGAATTAAACCAAAGAATTCAGATTTGCAAACTGTAGACTTGAAGATATGAAATACAACTACTTTTAAGTTTTGTATGATCCAATCAATGAACAACTGGTGGATGCATGTATTGCAGAGTTCATCAACCATGTGGACTATCTCTACAGAGACAAGAATGGCAACAAAACCTTTGATGAGAGTAAGATGACAGGCATGCTCTCAAACACAAGACTACTCACCCTGTATGGGTCCTTTTGGTTGATGAAGTTGGCTCTGATTTGTGTCAAATGGATGATGACCAATGATCACATCAAAGGACAAACTTACCTTCAATTCAATGGACAAAGAGAGTAATGCAAAACCATTGGAAAATTCACTGCAATGAGGCTGCTTTTGAGAGACTGAATATGTTGTTATTGAATTGGGAGTTGTCCGCCAGTAATATTGTCAATGTCAGCCATTGTGGTTCAACAATGACAACATTTGCATGATGCAGATGGTGGCAATGACTCCATGGTGACGTCCAATGTATATCATGGTAAGTGCAATGGGGGTGGTGGCAATGATGCCGTGGTGATTGCCAACAGATTGTCTTGCAATTGTCACTATCCCCTTGTAGTGGAGCATTGTTTTGTGATGGTGGGGTGGATGTGGCGGTGGGGTGCTGTGGCGATGGCCCCTACAATCACTACCATCATTTTGTTGTGATGGATTGTTCAATAACTACATCATGGTGGACAGTTTAACAACAGTGTGGAGGGATATTGGCACAGCAGTGTTTGTCATTGTGATGGCAGTTGTTGCCACCATGTTAATTGACATCAATTTGAATGGCAACGGTGGTGGCAAGTGGTATCAGGGAGTGTTAGAAGAGGCAAGGGGGTTAGTTGATATCAATGTCAACATAAAAATAAACATTTCTGGAGTTAATTGGCATTCCAGTTGAAGAGTGATGGATCAATCAGGTGCATTATTATTGGAGGTGGGCCCAAGGGGGTTGATTGATCAGTTGCCATGGTCATTGCACCATAGGTTTTATTAGGGTTTATTATTGTAGTTTTTTTGTGTTACAAATATTGTAGGTGGTCAGGTATGGCAATGGCAATGAATATTTATTATTATTTTTTGCTGTAGGCATTTTACATAAAACTAGCACTGTTTTGGAAAACATTCTCCAGTAAGAAATCCAGTAGGATTCAATCTTTTAGGAATGAACCATCTTGACAGACATTTGGTAAAAAAGTACACAGACATTTTCAAAGCATATTGTTTCAAGGTGCCCTGGCATTTTCAAATCACAGACATTTTAGATCTATTTGCGTACCTCATAATATCATCTATGATGTATAATACTATTAGGTAAGTGTATGTAGATACAGACATTTTTACATGTATGTATTTTCTTTTCATAGACATTATGGGATTGCAAAGTACTTTCAAGCAAGGTCCAAAAGTTCACCAACATTTGGTTTTTGGACAGACACATTTTTAGTTTTAGGTATGTAAATCACAGTAGCAGTTTGACTCAGTTTGAGCCACAATCTCTTGTTATGTTTGCTTACAAGGTAAACTAGTTTTTAAATTTTCATAGATACACAGCCTACAGCTGGGAACATATTTGAATACACCTAAGGTTTTTCATACAATCCTTACATTGGAATTCAATTTTCCTTGATTAATCAGGGTGATGTAATAATTGGAGATGGAATCAATTTCATCTCTTAACCCCTAAAATTTTCAAGAATTTGCCTTGACACGTCTCTCTCAGAATGTTCAAAGAATTTGGTACATTAGAATCCTATTTCTTTCTGCACCCTTTTTGGTGATTCTTATTCCTATTATGACATTGTTTTCCAAAAGAACATAAAAACTGAGAACTCTTGTATCAAGTCTACATAGATATCTTTGTGTGAGTATTTTACTCTCATAATTTTTTACTACCAAATACTAAGTATGGTCAACAGAGTCCACAAGGCTTACATACAATGAGTGATTCAGCAGGCTGTACCATATGTCAATTGAAAGCTCTTTTTCATGGGAATCCAGAGGTTTGTATAGTTTTGACATATTCCAGTCCCTTGGGAAGCAATGAATGATTGAAGATTTAGGATTTATTTCAACTTTTTTAAAAACAAAAGGTATTATAACAATAATTTATGTAGCTATTTAAAACAACCTTCCACCAAAGAAAAAACTTACTACATCAGAGTAGGAAAATCATTTGCAACAGCAGAAAATTCTTGTGAGCATATTTCCAAAAATATAGAACCATGCCATGAAAATTTCACCATGACATTTATCTCAATCAGAGTGTATTACAATGCTATTTATGTCTTAGAATATTAAAACGTCTATCAAATTATACTTAGGTATGGTAGATCTTGAGATAATTATGCCCCCCCCCCATGCAGCAAGTTGGCTTTGTGTATTGTACCTTAAGCAAACAACCTAAGCAAACACATCATATGGTAGGTCTGTCCGACCCCCAAGCAAGGTCTGGCCATCCCCCCAAAAAGATTTTTGTTGCGCCCGCGCGCCCTGCATCCTCCATCCTTCCTCCATCCATGCTGTGGTAGGAAGGGTAAAGGGTCTATGGCCATGGTCTGGTTAGACCTGGAACTATGAAATCTTCAATGGCGGCAGCAAAACAGGTAGAATTGTAGATAAAGTAGTATGTATTCAGTTATTGAACTAAATGGTGGCAAATTGCGCATAAATCGCGCATGGAAAGCTCAACTCCACCTCCAAAATTATTACACCATGGAGCAGCTAGAAAATTGCCATGAAACAGTTACAGGTGGAACCTATAAAAAAATATGGCAGCTGACAATTTTACTAGCTTTTACTGCTTGCAACTAGTTACTACAGGTGTAACTCGAAGAATAAAATTGACGGCGAAGGTGGTTCCACTCCTTTTCATTAGTAGGGGCCTTCACCCTTCCTGCTGTGGTTAGCTGTGGTTGCCCGTTTTTGTTGTGCCAGCCAAAAAACGAGGCCAAAAGCCTGCCAAAAGCCGCGAAAAGTTTGTTAGTAAAAAATAAAAAATGACCTCTACCATGGCCATGACGATACTGTCGCGACGGACCCTTCTGCCTGCAATATGTTTCGCAGTAACAATCTCCATTTCACAATGGAATGGATTATTTGCTTCTGCATCTTCGATTCACCCCCCAGCTTCCATCCAATGTGCATCTGGTGCGTGGTTTCTTGGTGGTGCTCCAGCTTCCAAACATTCACTCCAAAGCATACCGCCCAACAAAATCAATGATGGATATTGTGATTGTCCATTGGATGGATTAGACGAAACTGAAACGGGTGCATGCTCGGGATCTATGGATGGGATGTGGGCAGGAGTACCTCCATCAATTGCTGATGGAGCTTCTACTTTTTCTTGCCCTCAACAACCCAAACTTCGATTGCCGCTCTCTCGAATCAATGACGGAATCTGTGATTGTTGTGATGGCGCAGATGAGATGTCACTTTCTCCTTTATCTTCCTCTGGAAATGAAGATGAGATAGATACCAATACTTCTCCATGCCCAGATATTTGCGATGTAGTTCTTGCGGAAGAACGCAAAGCTCTTGCGAAAGCGAAGGAGGATTTCTACGTTGGCTCTCGCTCTCGTTTGGATTCAGTGGCTCAATTTCAACAATGGAACGAAAGTACGCATGAAAAATTGCGCAAGATGAAGGAGGTTGATTTGGTCAAAATAACAGGTGAAATGGAAGATGCGGAAAAACAGCTGATAGATGGGAAAATTTCCTTTGGGAAAGTGTGGCTTCGTTTAGTGAGGGATGAAATGTTGATTTCAAAACCGCTGTTGGACATGGTCGGGGATGGATCAATTACCGATAAAGGTAGCCATGTGTTGACGTTAGAGGGTTTGGCGTCTTTAGTCGTTTCGCTTTGTTTAGTATCAGCTGAGATTTCTGCAGCAAATCTTGCCAACGAACGCTGTTTAGCATTGGACAAAGCAAGTCAAGACTTGGGTATTATTTGGGATAATGAAACTGAATCAACTGACAGTTTGCCTAATTTTCAATACCTTGATGAAGAAGATGCAGATGCCATGCTAAATTTTGCAGACATCATCATGGCTAGGTTGGAAGGAGCAGGCCAAAAAAAAGAGAACAATAGGAAGAAGGGGAAGAAAGAAACAAGAAAATGGCATGGTGACGACGACGAGGTTGAAGAATATTATGAACAAGAACATGATTATTACGAAGATTATTCTTCAGATGATGATTATTTGGAAGACGAAGAAGAAATGGAAATTGATTCTGACAAAGAGGATAAATCGATTCACGACAATGATAACAATGCTGAGGGTGACACTTCACCACAACATCCTAATAATGAAAGTACGGCCGATCCTCTGTTGGAGGTGATACCTCTTTCATCAACACGTAGCTTATTCAAAAAACAAGGTCGAAGGTTGCTGAAGATTATACAATCGCAGCTGAAGGAGGATGAAGCCAAAACAAAAGATTCGTCAGATGACGAGGAAGATGCCAACGCAGATAATGAATCAGAAGTAAATGAATCTTCTTCGGACAACGAATTCGACCCTATGGCATCACAAATGGCAAAAAACGTTCTTTTAAAGCGCCTCTCGGGCATTTCTCGAGGAGAAAGCTCGTCCAAGTCTGCTGCTCGCTTTATGTTGTCTATCTTGAGCAAAGAATCCGACATTGATGCAAAATTAAGGCAATTCCAGAGCTTGGCCATTATGACAATTTATCACAGCAAAGTCTCGACAGCAGATGTTTCTGAGATTATTTTTTCAATTCTTTCTAGGGATACGAGAGAATTAGAGCTTGAAAATGATTTATCGTGCACAGCAGGAACGTCCTTAATAAACATGTGTCCTCCACACACTGTTTCTCTACTTGTGGAAGATGTGAATCAACAGACAATGTACCCTCCACCCTTCATTGTGGAAGCTGCACAGTTGAGATGCCAGGAGCGATTAGACTCAATGGAATGTGCTGGAGCAGATGGTTTAGACGAGAAATTCCTTCCTACTGCAATACCTGATGGATATTACAACTATTACGTCCCTCAAATGCGCGAATCAACTGACTTCTTGACGTCTTTGTTTACAAACTTTGATGCAGCTCACAAAGTTCCGGCCCATTTGGTTGGATTAAGAAACAAAAAGGACAGCCTTGACAAATCGAAAAGATCGATTCATTCCAACATAAATAATTTAGAACGAGAAGTCGGTGGCACTGATGGCTCAAAGTTTGGATACGAAGGAGAGCTTTTTATTCTTCGCGATACATGTCACAAGATAGAATCAGGAAAATATGAATATGAAGTTTGCATCTTTGGCAAGGCAAACCAAAGAGATATCGGACAGAAAAGTGGCGGCACCAACCTTGGAAGCTGGGACAAAGTAGAATTTGACGAAAAATCAGGAGAGCGCATATTAAAGTGGGGTGGTGGAACCAAATGCTGGAATGGACCTGTAAGGTCAGCGGAGGTTGTTGTTACCTGTGGGGCGGCCACAAAGTTACTTACAGCCGATGAACCAGAAACCTGTCGATATGTTTTTACGATGGAGAGTCCAATTGGCTGTGATGAGCAGTTTAAGCAAAAGTATTCATTATAACTTTTACAAAGTTATCCATCGATTTATCGTATTGCTTAATATTATGTATATTAAATAAAAGTGCAAGGATTTTTGAAGTCATGATTCCTTGGGAAACAACTTTCCTTATAGCTGGTAAAGATGTTGTCACTGAGTGGGACAATGTTGTTGAAAATTCTGCTAGAGGGAGATTGCTACTTAGATGAAAAATATTTCCATTATTTTTTTCAGTGTGGCCTCAATGCCATAAATATTTGAAAGAAAAAGGGCCAAGCAAAAATGCAACAATGATCATTGAGTACTTTCATGAAACTCATTTTTTTGACTCAATTGAGTCAAATTAAGACCAGTTTGTAAGAGAGCAAGAAAGTGCCCAAGGAAAATCTATCACAAACAAATTTCCAGTGCACTTTCCAATTTTTTGCACTCAAGGCTTGATTCAATTGAAGATGCATTCTCTCAATCTTGTCAAATGATCTTTTGTGGCAATGGTGTGTTTTGTGGGATTTGTTGAAAAAATGAAAGTGTCATTCTGCACTCTGGTGTCACTAAAAAAACAAGCTTCTCTGAATGTGACTATGATTTTCCACTCAAGAGCCACATTTACCAAAGAAATTATTTCCAGGTAAGCCATCCTGTTGATGGGGTATGGAAATTACCTGGTAAAAAAGTAAAACAAATATTTAACAGTTGCATTTACCACAGTAAACCAGAGATTTGCCTCAGCTGATTACCACTCAAATGTTTAACAAAGCTATTGGCACATCCACATTTGAGACTAATCTTCAATTCCAACTTGAATTATGCTGGTATCTTCCAGTATTCTAAACACACATAGACCTATTAACATCATTGGCAGATGATAAAAAGAATGTCACAACATCCAAATGTACCCTCACGATTAGTTTTAGATTTCTGTTCATTTGCTCTCGTATTGCTATTTACCCATATAATTTTAGTGCAAGGGTGATTATTTTTCAAGATGTAAAATTTGAATTTTGAATGCTACTGGGGTAGTAAAGGTAAAAGGTCCAAAGAGGGAAAAGAACAAGTGGGTGAAAACAGTTCTTGTTTCACAATATATGAACAGAATCCACTCAAGTTCATTGCAAAAGTCCTTTGCAAGTCCTGAGTGTGAGCTATGCGTGAACCATGCATTGTCATCTCTGAACACCTTCAGTATGGTACAGTTATAATTTAATATCACCTAAATAATACGCACAAGAAAGATTTTTTCAAACAAAGCAATTAAAATATGCTTTAAACTAAATAATTTCCAAAGTATCATTTTACATACAACTCATGAAATCAAGGTATCATAATGGGGCCATGAATAGTTGTGCATGACTATGCTTTCATAACGCATTACCTTACACAACATTGCCCATCAATTTCACAATGATTGACATGGGGATCAACATGGTGACACTCAATAATAGACCTAAGTTGATAAAATTTTAACTATTATGAATTTTAACTTTAGTTTTATTTTCATCATTTATAGATATCAAAAGATGGTATTGGAAATGTTTTTCTAATTGTTTTTGATTATTGGAATTCAACAAGGATAGGGGGTATTTCTCTGTGTCTTGTGTCATTTAATCCAGAAATAGTAAATTCCATAGATTCTTCTCCTTCAGCAGCTCAAGAACATGGGGGAGCTGGAGGATTTCAACAAGAACACAGTGATAGTGTAATGACCTGGGAAAAGTTGATGATCATAAAAATTCTTCAGATGGAATTCAACATAGTCAAGAAGCTGTCAATCTGGAAAATATTGAAAATCAAGATTCATTGTCTTCTGAACCTCACACAAACAAGTATGAGAATGAAAAAAATAATGTTCAAAATGATAGTAATGATACAGAAAAAGTAGATGAACCCCAAAATTCTACAGATTAAATTCAACATAGTCAAGAAGCTGTCAATCTTGAACATGCAGAAAATCAAGATTGGTTGTCTTCTGAACCTTCCAAAAACAAGAATGAGAATGAAAGTAAAAATGTTGAAAATTCTCAAGTTCAAAATGAGGGGAAATCTGCTTTGAATCCAGAAAAGTTGATAGAGATCAAGAGAATATAGTGATTGAACAGTGAAAGTAATAAAAAATAGTACTGGGAAATTAGTTTTACAAATAATTCTTTTCATGAGATTGGATAAGATTAATGGGAGCACATTTGGTTGACGTACCTTTTGGGATAAAAAATAATTGTTAAATGCTGATGTGAACAAAGCAAAAACTTAACAAGGGTAGCAAGTTTAGTATACTTTAGGTACACTTTACTTACAACAAGCGTAGTGAGTCAAACTCATGCAATGAGTTTTCTATGGGCAGGTAAGTGCAAGCGTAGCTCACACTATCATTTTGTATGTGCGGGCGTAGCCCGCACTATTATGTGCAAGCAAAGCTTGCACCATGAAAGCATAGCTTTCATAGTGCAAGCATTGCACTATTGAGTTAAGAAAAAAGTATGGTGTTGTACTAATTTAAAAAAATAAAACATACATTGTTGCAGTAAAAATCAAAAAGTCTATGACAACATACTTTTGAGATAATAATAGTATGACAACATAGTTTTTTATAATTATACAAAATCAAATAAAAATATAAATATTTATATTGTTGTACTGTTTTTGTTTTTATATATATAGCCCAAGACTGATGATATTTATAAAGGCAAGAAAATCCCAAATTTGCAACAGCAACATCTATGCTAAAGAAAGTGAAAAAGAGCTCTGGGGTTGGATTCCCTCCCTGAGCACCTTTTTTCTTTTTCAATTTTTTTGGCCACTTTTCACACTTCCAGAATTTTCTACTCCTCCTACACTGTTTGCATTTGCAAAGTTCCTAAAGATTTTTTGGAATTTCCTGAAAAAATCCAATGAGATCCAATTTCAATTTGGCCCATTACCTTTCTGTTAAAAAATTGTTTCCATTTTGATTTTCAAAATTTCATTTTTGCCCCAAATTTTTTGAGCTATAGCTTGAAAAATTTGGGGCAAAAATGTAATTTTGAAAATCAAAATCAAAACAAACTTTTAACAGAAAGGTAATGAGATGATTATTTTTTCCAAAAAATGGAAGACTTTTTTGTGTGAGAAGAGTACCAATTTCTACATAGGAATTAAAAAACTACTTAACACTTACTTACAACAAAAAGTTTGCATAGAAATTTACTGTTTTCTACAGATGAATTGATTTCTACTCAAATTATTGCTGATGTCACCATCTGTCAGCATTTAACAATCATTTTTTAGCCCACAAGGTATGTCAACTGAGTGTGCTCCCCTCTACCTTTGCCTTTTTATGGCATGAGTCCTGTTTTCAAAGAGTACATCAGTATTTTAACTTAAGACAAAGAGTTTGATCATTAGTTTGTCCATTTGTTTTTATATTGCTTATTTTTACACTCTTTTGACCTATTCCTGCAACACCCAATATTATCTTTAATCACAGGTTGCCATTATTCAAATATTATGTTCCTTCACAATGCTTTCATTGCCACTGACTGGTGCTTACACAAGTCAGTGCAAGCAACAAAATGTGTTAGAAACAAGAGATAATATTAATGGGCCACACAGACAATGGTTTTACTGGCGGTACCATTGTCTGAGCATTCTATCAGCTTGGGCTTCCAATGGCTTTTGTTTTCATCAACTTGTGTTGCTGCACTGCATTTGTATGTCTCTGCTGTCCAGTGGCACTGCATTTCTATGGCACTACCGTCCAATGGCACTGCTTTCTCATGGCTCTGCAGTCCCATGGCTCTGTTTTCCTACTTATGACAATGACAACCTATGTCACTGCCAACCTTTGGCATTGCTGTTTCCTTTGGGCTGTTGTTCTCTTGATGCCACAGTGTCATGGCACTGGTGTGATTCAATGCTGCAGTCTACTGATGACATATGATGGTAGTGACTCCTGATGCTGCACAAACCTTTCACCAGCAATGCTTGATGATGATGCAGTCTTGGGCAGCAGTCACCTGGTGATGATGTTGAATATTGTTGCCATAACCAGAACCAGGAACTACAGTTTCCTTGAGGTAATTTTTCAAGTCTTTTGGAGTTTTTAAGCTTTCCTTGTGTTGCTGAATTCAAAACTCACCTTAACACTTGTCTCCTATGTTGATTGTTGACTTGATGTTTTCTGGATTTTTATCTCAGTCCACCTGGGATCAAAGCAGTGTTTTGAGCACATCTAAGTTTTGGTGATTTTTGGCTTTTTGATACCAGAATTTACTCCATGGAAATACATAGCTACTACTTGACTTTTATTAAGGTCCAATTAAAAAATCAGGCCAAAGTACTTTGACATTGCATTAGGTAACTGTAATACCTAATGCAATGTCAAGGTACTTTTGCCTGATTTTTGAACTGGACCTTAATAAAAGTCAAGTAAAAATGAGAATTTCTACGTAGTTTTTACACAGATTATTTGATAAGAATCAATCAAAATTGAAAATATAATACTTATATTTGCATTTTGTAGATTAAATTGGACAAACAAATAAAATTTTGTAGTTTTTGTCTTGTGCCTAGACTTACTTCAATACTAGTGTTGCCTCACACTGAGGTCACACAGGGCTGTGTTACTAAATGGAAGTCACATAGGCTGTGTTACCATTCTAAAGTGACCTGTTTGGAATCTTATTTTTACTGAATTTTGCATTTTTTTGGCAATAAAATAGAAAAATAAAAAAAAATAATCAAATTTAATTTTTTTGGTGATTTAGTGAAAAAAATGCAGGTAACAGACGAGTCACGGCCAAATCTTGCCTTACCATTACCAGGTAACAGTAACGGACGGGTCACAAATCTTGTGACTGTGAGGCAACACTATTCAATATGCAATAGGTAGGAGTACAAAAATTCTCCGGTGTGAAATCAAACTTCCTGTCTTTCATGTAAAGAGCTTGGCATGCTGTCAAATTTTGACTTTTCATTTTTCAAATGTAAAAGTAACTGCTCAGAAGCAACAAATGAGCAGTTGTGCAATGCTGGTAAAAATTCTTGCAGTACAGCAAACTGGAAGTGGAGAATTCAGATCTTTAGAAGACTCCCAGAAAATCCTGTTCAAAGGAAAGGCAAAGCTACCCCACAACTCCTTCAAGGACCTACTATGCAACTAGAGGATAAAACACACACAAGCGCCTAAAGACAAACCACTTTGTCTAAGGCAACTAAAAAAGGTTTGTTGAAGGCATGAAAACCCAAAATCATTTCTTAATCCATCATGTATTGGAATCTTCACCAATCTGGCAAATATGTTTGACCCCTTGTTGTAGGAAGAGGAAAAGAAGAATATCATTCAATCTAAATTGATCTATATCATTCAAGTTTGGTCAGTGTTAACTTTACTTTTTAATGATATAGATCAATTTAGATTGATCTATATCATTAAAAAGTAAAGTTAACACTGACCAAACTTGAATGCAGGTCTTTGTGTCTTGAAAGGTCTATAATTGCTGATCAATAATAATTAAAGTGTTTTTTGATAAAAATTATACCCTTTCAGATTTTTTCATGTAATAATTAAAAATAAAGATGTCATTGATTGGCCTTTTTTATCTAACACGACTCTTAGTTTTTCATAGCACAAAATAAAAAAAGTAAAATGTGGACATTTTTTTGTGCTGACCACAATTTTAATTTTTGCACAATGAAAAGGAAAAAATTAGAAGAGACAAAAGTAATGCTGTAGAATGAGAAAAAAATTTGTCCTGCACAGTAAATAATTTTTTGGATGAAATTGTTAATGGTAAAAAAGATTTTTTTGTTTTGTGAAACACATTTATTCTATGCTTATTACAAGGTAAGGTATTGTCTAGTTCACATATATTTTAGACATAGAAATAGAAAAAAAAAACGCTTATTTTAAAATTATTCTTGTACCAATCAAAATATTTATCTCAATTAGCAACTCAAATAATGTGTACCATATTGTAAAATCTGTATAAGATCAGGTTTTGGGTTTTCAAACTTTTTGATCCGGTTATTGTCAGATAAATTTTCTCAGAAAAATGTCAATATCAGACTATTTTTGTTTTGAGATGAATTCATTCAATTAAAGTGTGCTGGCACAGAAGGGAATGTAATTTAAAAAGAGGTTCTGATTTATTTGGAATTGGGTGGTCCTCCTGATGATGTATTACTTAACACTATTCACTTGATTGTAACTATTGGAAAGTGATACAATTGGTCACTTAACAGCAAGGAGATGATGTATTTTCAACATTTTGGATGTGCATTGAGAGGACTCCCACAGAAGAAGTGGGACAAGACAGCAAGAAATGTGCAAAGTCAGAATGCAACATTAGACATGTTCAAAAAGAAGTGTCAGTAATTATGCACAGATATTTTCAGAGATGATGCTTACAAAGACCAACTTCATTACTTGAAGGAGACGCAAATACCAAAAGACATGTCCTCTTCCAATTGGATTGATAGGATCAAGGCAATATTAGATATGGCCAGATACATGAAACAAGGTTGAACTGCTTTGAGTGAAGCAACTATAATCAAGGAAGTGATATCCAAGAACTTAGTAAAGGGGCTAATCAAGCCTTTTATTCTCAAGAACGGACATGAACTGAATTCATTTAGAGAAGCCAAGAAGACACTTAAGATGTGCGAGAAGGTAGTGAATTTGGAATAACAAGCCAATCAGGAAGAAGCTAGCAACTCCAAAAAGAATGGGGGGAAAAAAGAGAGCAGAAGCGAGTCACACAACAATCCACAAGACAATAACAATACAAATTCAAGTGACTGTCAATTGCTGGGTCACTCTCACAAGTGGAAGATGTATCCAAACAATCCACAACCAAAGAGCTACAATGGAATGCACTACAGTATTATAAGTGATTGCAAATGATCTGAAAATGACTGTCCTAACCTTATTTAAGGGGTATTTTAGCAAGGACAGATTCAGAAATTCGAACTAGTGATTTGGACTGGAACAGTTTCTAGATTCAAAAGGAAAAACCATTTGAAAGAGTATTCAAGGGAGAATTCAAAAAGAGCATTCAAGAGCAAACAAAATCAAAACCAACTCAACTCACAATATTTTTATTCAACTTTATTTAAGATTTATTCTTGATTCAATTCTACTGAATTATGATAGATTACTTTTACTGGCTTATTGGCTCAGGCCTTTAATGGCATGGGACATTATAATCATACCAAGTGCCATTACAAACAAGAGTCATTAACTGAGAGTCCAATGAGAATGCATGTCAAAAATTGAATGATGTGATGATAACATGAAAAGAAACAAGACAAAACCAAATACCAGAAATACAAAACCAAATTGTGACAACCAACACAATGATGAGTGAAGGAAAGAGAATTCCCATGAAGTACAAGGAGGATCCGCGATTGGCAACAACTCGATTCATTCAATTAAAGCGCACTGATGCAGATGGTAATGAAACTAAAGAAGAAATTCCAATTTATTTGGGGGGCCCTGATAAAGCATTACTGAACACCATTCATGTGATTGTCACTATTAAGAGGCAATATGGTTGGTCACATAACAGCAAGGAGATGATGTATTTTCAGCATTTTGAACATGCATGAAGAGTGCTACCGCAGAAGAAGTGGGATAAGATAGCAAGAAATGTGCAAAGTCAGAATGCAACACTCG